>QCXZ01000053.1:23663475-23857673 GCA_025024175.1 Rhyzopertha dominica | reverse complement strand
GGATGTTTTGTGATTTTGACAAAAAATAGATTTAGCTCAAAATCGACGTACAGATGTATTTTGAACTGCAGATTTCAAAAATGTGCTCTAAAATGGCTAGGACTGCGGCGGCCTAAATAAGGACACTTTCCGAGCGAACCGTTGTAGCTAGCGACCAACTGAGACCATTCCGAAATTCAGGAGGTCCAAATCAGTAAGTATACTTGTATTCACTGAATCGGAGACGAAAAAATTTTAAGGTCAAAAAAGAACAAAGGGGTTAGCCTTGGATGTTTTGTGATTTTGACAAAAAATAGATTTAGCTCAAATCGACGTACAGATGTATTTTGAACTGCAGATTTCAAAAATGTGCTCTAAAATGGCTAGGACTGGGCGGCCTAAATTAGACACTTTCCGAGCGAACCGTTGTAGCTAGCGACCAAACTGAGACCATTCCGAAATTCAGGAGGTCCAAATCAGTAAGTATACTTGTATTCAGCTGAATCGGAGACGAAAAAATTTTAAGGTCAAAAAAGAACAAAGGGGTTAGCCTTGATGTTTTGTGATTTTTGACAAAAATAGATTTAGCTCAAATTCCGACTACAGATTATTTTGAACTGCAGATTTCAAAAATGTGCCTAAAATGGGCTAGGACTGCGGGGCGGCCTAAATTAGTACAATTTCGAGCGAACCGTTGTAGCTAGCGACAACTGAGACCATTCCGAATTCAGGAGGTCCAAATCAGTAAGTATATGCTAGTATTCAGCTGAATCGGGAGACGAAAAAAATTTAAGTCAAAAAAGAACAAAGGGGTTAGCCTTGGATTGTTTTGTGATTTTTGACAAAAAATAATTTAGCTTCAAATTCGACGTACAGATGTATTTGAACTGCAGATTTCCAAAAATGTGCTCTAAAAAATGGGCCTAGGACTGCGGGCGGCCTAAATTAGTACAATTCCGAGCGAACCGTTTGTAGCTAGCGACCACTGAGACCATTCCGAATTCAGGAGGTCAAATCAGTAAGTATATCTAGTATTCAGCTGAATCGGAGACAGAAAAAATTTTAAGGTCAAAAAGAACAAAGGGGTTTAGCCTTGGAATTGTTGGTGATTTTTTGACAAAAAATAGATTTAGCTCAAATTCGACGTACAGATGTATTTTGAACTGCAGATTTTCAAAAATGTGCCTCTAAAATGGGCTAGGACTGCGGGCGGCCTAAATTAGTACAATTTCCGAGCGAACCGTTGTAGCTAGCGACCAACTGAGACCATTCCGAAAATTCAGGAAGGTCCAAATCAGTAAGTTACTTGTATTCAGCTGAATCGGAGACGAAAAAATTTTAAGGTCAAAAAAGAACAAAGGGGTTAGCCTTGGATGTTTTGTGATTTTTGACAAAAAATAGATTTAGCTCAAATTCGACGTACAGATGTATTTTGAACTGCAGATTTCAAAAATGTGCTCTAAAATGGGCTAGGACTGCGGGCGGCCTAAATTAGTACAATTTCCGAGCGAACCGTTGTAGCTAGCGACCAACTGAGACCATTCCGAAATTCAGGAGGTCCAAATCAAGTAAAGTATACTTGTAATTCAGCTGAATCGGAGACGAAAAAACTTTTAAGGTCAAAAAAAGAACAAAAGGGGTTAGCCTTGGATGTTTTGTGATTTTTGACAAAAAATAGATTTAGCTCAAATTCGACGTACAGATGTATTTTGAACTGGCAGATTTCAAAAAAGTGCTCTAAAATGGGCTAGGACTGCGGGCGGCCTAAATTAGTACAATTTCGAGCGAACCGTTGTAGCTAGCGACCAACTGAGACCATTCCGAAATTCAGGAGGTCCAAATCAGTAAGTATAACTAGTATTCAGCTGAATCGGAGACGAAAAAATTTTAAGGTCAAAAAAGAACAAAGGGTTAGGCCTTGGATGTTTTGTGATTTTTGACAAAAAATAGATTTAGCCTCAAATTCGACGTACAGATGTATTTGAACTGCAGATTTCAAAAATGTGCTCTAAAATGGGCCAGGACTGCGGGCGGCCTAAATTAGTACAATTTCCGAGCGGAACCGTTGTAGCTAGCGACCAACTGAGACCATTCCGAAATTCAGGAGGTCCAAATCAGTAAGTATACTTGTATTCAGCTGAATCGGAGACGAAAAAATTTTAAGGTCAAAAAAGAACAAAGGGGTTAGCTTGATGTTTTGTGAATTTTTGACAAAAAATAGATTTAGCTCAAATTCGACGTACAGATGTATTTTGAACTGCAGATTTTCAAAAATGTGCTCTAAAATGGGCTAGGACTGTGGGCGGCCTAAATTAGTACAATTTCCGAGCGAACCGTTGTAGCTAGCGACCAACTGAGACCATTCCGAAATTCAGGAGGTCCAAATCAGTAAGTCTACTAGTATTCAGCTGAATCGGAGACGAAAAAATTTTAAGGTCAAAAAAGAACAAAGGGGTTAGCCTTGGATGTTTTGTGATTTTTGACAAAAAATAGATTTAGCTCAAATTCGACGTACAGATGTATTTTTGAACTGCAGATTTCAAAAATGTGCTCTAAAATGGGCTAGGACTGCGGGCGGCCTAAATTAGTACAATTTCCGAGCGAACCGTTGTAGCTAGCGACCAACTGAGACCATTCCGAAATTCAGGAGGTCCAAATCAGTAAGTATACTAGTATTCAGCTGAATCGGAGACGAAAAAATTTTAAGGTCAAAAAAGAACAAAGGGGTTAGCCTTGGATGTTTTGTGATTTTTGACAAAAAATAGATTTAGCTCAAATTCGACGTACAGATGTATTTTGAACTGCAGATTTCAAAATGTGCTCTAAAATGGGCTAGGACTGCGGGCGGCCTAAATTAGTACAATTTCCGAGCGAAACCGTTGTAGCTAGCGACCAACTGAGACCATTCCGAAATTCAGGAGGTCCAAATCAGTAAGTATACTTGTATTCAGCTGAATCGGAGACGAAAAAATTTTAAGGTCAAAAAAGAACAAAGGGGTTTAGCCTTGGATGTTTTGTGATTTTTGACAAAAAATAGATTTAGCTCAAATTCGACGTACAGATGTATTTTGAACTGCAGATTTCAAAAATGTGCTCTAAAATGGGCTAGGACTGCGGGCGGCCTAAATTAGTACAATTTCCGAGCGAACCGTTGTAGCTAGCGACCAACTGAGACCATTCCGAAATTCAGGAGGTCCAAATCAGTAAGTATACTTGTATTCAGCTGAATCGGAGACGAAAAAATTTTAAGGTCAAAAAAGAACAAAGGGGTTTAGCCTTGGATGTTTTGTGATTTTTGACAAAAAAATAGATTTAGCTCAAATTCGACGTACAGATGTATTTTGAACTGCAGATTTCAAAAATGTGCTCTAAAATGGGCTAGGACTGCGGGCGGCCTAAATTAGTACAATTTCCGAGCGAACCGTTGTAGCTAGCGACCAACTGAGACCATTCCGAAATTCAGGAGGTCCAAATCAGTAAGTATACTTGTATTCAGCTGAATCGGAGACGAAAAAATTTTAAGGTCAAAAAAGAACAAAGGGGTTTAGCCTTGGATGTTTTGTGATTTTTGACAAAAAATAGATTTAGCTCAAATTCGACGTACAGATGTATTTTGAACTGCAGATTTCAAAAATGTGCTCTAAAATGGGCTAGGACTGCGGGCGGCCTAAATTAGTACAATTTCCGAGCGAACCGTTGTAGCTAGCGACCAACTGAGACCATTCCGAAATTCAGGAGGTCCAAATCAGTAAGTATACTAGTATTCAGCTGAATCGGAGACGAAAAAATTTTAAGGTCAAAAAAGAACAAAGGGGTTAGCCTTGGATGTTTTGTGATTTTTGACAAAAAATAGATTTAGCTCAAATTCGACGTACAGATGTATTTTGAACTGCAGATTTCAAAAATGTGCTCTAAAATGGGCTAGGACTGCGGGCGGCCTAAATTAGTACAATTTCCGAGCGAACCGTTGTAGCTAGCGACCAACTGAGACCATTCCGAAATTCAGGAGGTCCAAATCAGTAAGTATACTAGTATTCAGCTGAATCGGAGACGAAAAAATTTTAAGGTCAAAAAAGAACAAAGGGGTTAGCCTTGGATGTTTTGTGATTTTTGACAAAAAATAGATTTAGCTCAAATTCGACGTACAGATGTATTTTGAACTGCAGATTTCAAAAATGTGCTCTAAAATGGGCTAGGACTGTGGGCGGCCTAAATTAGTACAATTTCCGAGCGAACCGTTGTAGCTAGCGACCAACTGAGACCATTCCGAAATTCAGGAGGTCCAAATCAGTAAGTATACTAGTATTCAGCTGAATCGGAGACGAAAAAATTTTAAGGTCAAAAAAGAACAAAGGGGTTTAGCCTTGGATGTTTTGTGATTTTTGACAAAAAATAGATTTAGCTCAAATTCGACGTACAGATGTATTTTGAACTGCAGATTTCAAAAATGTGCTCTAAAATGGGCTAGGACTGTGGGCGGCCTAAATTAGTACAATTTCCGAGCGAACCGTTGTAGCTAGCGACCAACTGAGACCATTCCGAAATTCAGGAGGTCCAAATCAGTAAGTATACTAGTATTCAGCTGAATCGGAGACGAAAAAATTTTAAGGTCAAAAAAGAACAAAGGGGTTAGCCTTGGATGTTTTGTGATTTTTGACAAAAAATAGATTTAGCTCAAATTCGACGTACAGATGTATTTTGAACTGCAGATTTCAAAAATGTGCTCTAAAATGGGCTAGGACTGTGGGCGGCCTAAATTAGTACAATTTCCGAGCGAACCGTTGTAGCTAGCGACCAACTGAGACCATTCCGAAATTCAGGAGGTCCAAATCAGTAAGTATACTAGTATTCAGCTGAATCGGAGACGAAAAATTTTAAGGTCAAAAAAGAACAAAGGGGTTAGCCTTGGATGTTTTGTGATTTTTGACAAAAAATAGATTTAGCTCAAATTCGACGTACAGATGTATTTTGAACTGCAGATTTCAAAAATGTGCTCTAAAATGGGCTAGGACTGTGGGCGGCCTAAATTAGTACAATTTCCGAGCGAACCGTTGTAGCTAGCGACCAACTGAGACCATTCCGAAATTCAGGAGGTCCAAATCAGTAAGTATACTAGTATTCAGCTGAATCGGAGACGAAAAAATTTTAAGGTCAAAAAAGAACAAAGGGGTTAGCCTTGGATGTTTTGTGATTTTTGACAAAAAATAGATTTAGCTCAAATTCGACGTACAGATGTATTTTGAACTGCAGATTTCAAAAATGTGCTCTAAAATGGGCTAGGACTGTGGGCGGCCTAAATTAGTACAATTTCCGAGCGAACCGTTGTAGCTAGCGACCAACTGAGACCATTCCGAAATTCAGGAGGTCCAAATCAGTAAGTATACTAGTATTCAGCTGAATCGGAGACGAAAAAATTTTAAGGTCAAAAAAGAACAAAGGGGTTAGCCTTGGATGTTTTGTGATTTTTGACAAAAAATAGATTTAGCTCAAATTCGACGTACAGATGTATTTTGAACTGCAGATTTCAAAAATGTGCTCTAAAATGGGCTAGGACTGTGGGCGGCCTAAATTAGTACAATTTCCGAGCGAACCGTTGTAGCTAGCGACCAACTGAGACCATTCCGAAATTCAGGAGGTCCAAATCAGTAAGTATACTAGTATTCAGCTGAATCGGAGACGAAAAAATTTTAAGGTCAAAAAAGAACAAAGGGGTTAGCCTTGGATGTTTTGTGATTTTTGACAAAAAATAGATTTAGCTCAAATTCGACGTACAGATGTATTTTGAACTGCAGATTTCAAAAATGTGCTCTAAAATGGGCTAGGACTGCGGGCGGCCTAAATTAGTACAATTTCCGAGCGAACCGTTGTAGCTAGCGACCAACTGAGACCATTCCGAAATTCAGGAGGTCCAAATCAGTAAGTATACTAGTATTCAGCTGAATCGGAGACGAAAAAATTTTAAGGTCAAAAAAGAACAAAGGGGTTAGCCTTGGATGTTTTGTGATTTTTGACAAAAAATAGATTTAGCTCAAATTCGACGTACAGATGTATTTTGAACTGCAGATTTCAAAAATGTGCTCTAAAATGGGCTAGGACTGCGGGCGGCCTAAATTAGTACAATTTCCGAGCGAACCGTTGTAGCTAGCGACCAACTGAGACCATTCCGAAATTCAGGAGGTCCAAATCAGTAAGTATACTTGTATTCAGCTGAATCGGAGACGAAAAAATTTTAAGGTCAAAAAAGAACAAAGGGGTTAGCCTTGGATGTTTTGTGATTTTTGACAAAAAATAGATTTAGCTCAAATTCGACGTACAGATGTATTTTGAACTGCAGATTTCAAAAATGTGCTCTAAAATGGGCTAGGACTGCGGGCGGCCTAAATTAGTACAATTTCCGAGCGAACCGTTGTAGCTAGCGACCAACTGAGACCATTCCGAAATTCAGGAGGTCCAAATCAGTAAGTATACTTGTATTCAGCTGAATCGGAGACGATAAAATTTTAAGGTCAAAAAAGAACAAAGGGGTGTTAGCCTTGGATGTTTTGTGATTTTTGACAAAAAATAGATTTAGCTCAAAATCGACGTACAGATGTATTTTGAACTGCAGATTTCAAAAATGTGCTCTAAAATGGGCTAGGACTGCGGGCGGCCTAAATTAGTACAATTTCCGAGCGAACCGTTGTAGCTAGCGACCAACTGAGACCATTCCGAAATTCAGGAGGTCCAAATCAGTAAGTATACTTGTATTCAGCTGAATCGGAGACGATAAAATTTTAAGGTCAAAAAAGAACAAAGGGGTTGTTAGCCTTGGATGTTTTGTGATTTTTGACAAAAAATAGATTTAGCTCAAATTCGACGTACAGATGTATTTTGAACTGCAGGTTTCAAAAAAGTGCTCTAAAATGGGCTAGGACTGCGGGCGGCCTAAATTAGTACAATTTCCGAGCGAACCGTTGTAGCTAGCGACCAACTGAGACCATTCCGAAATTCAGGAGGTCCAAATCAGTAAGTATACTTGTATTGAGCTGAATCGGAGACGAAAAAATTTTAAGGTCAAAAAAGAACAAAGGGGTTAGCCTTGGATGTTTTGCGATATTTGACAAAAAATAGATTTAGCTCAAATTCGACGTACAGATGTATTTTGAACTGCAGATTTCAAAAATGTGCTCTAAAATGGGCTAGGACTGCGGGCGGCCTAAATTAGTACAATTTCCGAGCGAACCGTTGTAGCTAGCGACCAACTGAGACCATTCCGAAATTCATGAGGTCCAAATCAGTAAGTATACTTGTATTCAGCTGAATCGGAGACGATAAAATTTTAAGGTCAAAAAAGAACAAAGGGGTTGTTAGCCTTGGATGTTTTGTGATTTTTGACAAAAAATGGATTTAGCTCAAATCGACGTACAGATGTATTTTGAACTGCAGATTTCAAAAATGTGCTCTAAAATGGGCTAGGACTGCGGGCGGCCTAAATTAGTACAATTTCCGAGCGAACCGTTGTAGCTAGCGACCAACTGAGACCATTCCGAAATTCAGGAGGTCCAAATCAGTAAGTATACTTGTATTCAGCTGAATCGGAGACGAAAAAATTTTAAGGTCAAAAAAGAACAAAGGGGTTATAGCCTTGGATGTTTTGTGATTTTTGACAAAAAATGGATTTAGCTCAAAATCGACGTACAGATGTATTTTGAACTGCAGATTTCAAAAATGTGCTCTAAAATGGGCTAGGACTGCGGGCGGCCTAAATTAGTACAATTTCCGAGCGAACCGTTGTAGCTAGCGACCAACTGAGACCATTCCGAAATTCAGGAGGTCCAAATCAGTAAGTATACTTGTATTCAGCTGAATCGGAGACGAAAAAATTTTAAGGTCAAAAAAGAACAAAGGGGTTAGCCTTGGATGTTTTGTGATTTTTGACAAAAAATAGATTTAGCTCAAATTCGACGTACAGATGTATTTTGAACTGCAGATTTCAAAAATGTGCTCTAAAATGGGCTAGGACTGCGGGCGGCCTAAATTAGTACAATTTCCGAGCGAACCGTTGTAGCTAGCGACCAACTGAGACCATTCCGAAATTCAGGAGGTCCAAATCAGTAAGTATACTTGTATTCAGCTGAATCGGAGACGATAAAATTTTAAGGTCAAAAAAGAACAAAGGGGTTGTTAGCCTTGGATGTTTTGTGATTTTTGACAAAAAATGGATTTAGCTCAAATTCGACGTACAGATGTATTTTGAACTGCAGATTTCAAAAATGTGCTCTAAAATGGGCTAGGACTGCGGGCGGCCTAAATTAGTACAATTTCCGAGCGAACCGTTGTAGCTAGCGACCAACTGAGACCATTCCGAAATTCAGGAGGTCCAAATCAGTAAGTATACTTGTATTCAGCTGAATCGGAGACGATAAAATTTTAAGGTCAAAAAAGAACAAAGGGGTTGTTAGCCTTGGATGTTTTGTGATTTTTGACAAAAAATGGATTTAGCTCAAAATCGACGTACAGATGTATTTTGAACTGCAGATTTCAAAAATGTGCTCTAAAATGGGCTAGGACTGCGGGCGGCCTAAATTAGTACAATTTCCGAGCGAACCGTTGTAGCTAGCGACCAACTGAGACCATTCCGAAATTCAGGAGGTCCAAATCAGTAAGTATACTTGTATTCAGCTGAATCGGAGACGATAAAATTTTAAGGTCAAAAAAGAACAAAGGGGTTGTTAGCCTTGGATGTTTTGTGATTTTTGACAAAAAATGGATTTAGCTCAAAATCGACGTACAGATGTATTTTGAACTGCAGATTTCAAAAATGTGCTCTAAAATGGGCTAGGACTGCGGGCGGCCTAAATTAGTACAATTTCCGAGCCAACCGTTGTAGCTAGCAACCAACTGAAGTCATTCCATTTCCACTCTAATATATTACAATTACTATGGCTTTAATCAGCAACAAGTTACTAAACTTATATTGGCGTAATTGATTTGAGCAGTTTGTGCACTCGCTATATCTAGGTAGGTCTATTAACAAAAAATGTTACATATTTGTCACTTTTAAATGAAATATTCGCAAACAAAAAATAGGAAAGGTTTACCGTCTTTTTACTATAAACAAGGAACGAAAAAAGATATCTAATTCCGTTTTCACATTTGTCTAGCTCAATTAAGGAGCTATAAGAACTAAAAAAGTATAGGGTTGCATATGATTACCTTAAAATGTTTGTGCAAATATTACATTTTCTTAAATAATGCCTTGTGTTGTAAAACACTTGGAATAAATTATCTATAAATTAATTGCAATTAAATTGAAATTCATAAAATCCAATTTAAAACTAGACATCATTCATTAAATTTGCTTAAATCATACTTGAATAGTTATGCCATTTTAAAGATTTGAAATGAGTATCCCTCCCTGTTGTGGTTGTAAAAGCAACTAGAAAAAAATGTTTATTAAGAAGTAAACATAGATTATAATAAATTTATTTTAAATCAAAATTCCATTCTCATTTGGAGAAAGAAACGATCTTTCGGTACATATATTAAATGCACCACCAAGCGGCAAATTTACGTTCTCTTTAATATTTTAAATGAAATCTGTGTGGTCATATTTTTATTTCATTAAAAATATTGTAATATTTTGTATTAATATATCTGCTATACTTACAATGATTGTTGTTTATTTCGATTTAATGTGTAAATTTTTGATTTTTTAACGGTCAGTTTAAAGATGTGTGTGTGTGTGTGTGTGTGTGTCTCTTGACACACCGCTAAAGAAATCTATATCATTTTATTATCAATTTTGTCAAATTTATCATTTCTTAATTAAATTAAAACAACTTATTATAAATAATATTGTAACATTTTCATTGCAAGAATAGCATTTAAATCAATGTAAATTAAAAAATAATGAATTATTAGGACAAATTTTCCATAGGCCTCAATGTAAGTCATGTACTTGTAAGATCAGATTTGGAACTTCTATCGACAGAGACCCATTTTTGTACCATGACAAAAGCTCATTGGACGCCATTTATACGGATCTGACGAAAGCGTTCGATAGAGTGCACCACTGTGTATTGTTGAAGAACTTGTAACATATTGGTTTCTGTCATAAATTTCTAATGTTAATGAAGTCAATAATGCAGGGAGCAGTTTTTGAGTCATGGGGGTTTTAAATTGGAGGTATTTTGTGCTAAAAGTGAAGTTGCACAAAGTTCCAATCTAGGTGCGTTAGTATCTATTATTTTTTATAATAACGTTGTAAAGGATATGAAAGATTATAAGGTATTTATATATGCAGACGATTTGAAAATTGTACATTTTATTGATTCTTATGAAAATTGCCTTGAGTTACAAAATAACATTAATGTATTAAATGCATGGTGTCATTATAATCGTCTCGATTTAAATACAAAAAAATGTAGGAAACTTACTTTTGCTAGAAAATATAATTTAATTAATTTTTATTATAACATAAATGGTGTTGTGATTGAATCCTGTGACTAAGTTACGGATCTAGGCGTAGTTATGGACAGTGGTTTGACTTTTACTCCCCATATAATGTTTGTAACTAGTACAGCTTTAAAGACCTTAGGCTTCATATTTAAAAACACAAAAGAATTTACTAGTGTACAATGTCTTAAAATGTTATTCTATGCACTTGTGAAGTCCAGACTTGAATACTGCTGCCTGATTTGGAGTCCTTATTATCAATTCTATATAAATATGTTAGAAAACATCTTAAGAAAGTTTGTAAAGTATCTGTATTTCAAAATATTTCATAGGTATCCCAATAAGCATTGTGACCATAGTGATCTTCTCTTTAATGTGAAAGAAGATAGCTTACTATGTAGAAGGAATGTTTTTTGCATTGTTTTTCTTCAAAAACTTTTGCCTGGTGAGCTTTCTAGCACTTATCTCTTGGACCACATTAATATTATTGTACCAAGAATAAACAACAGAAGTTCCTCTACATTTTATTATTCATCCTCAAATACTTTGCATCATTTTAACTCGCCTCTTTTTAAATGTTTTAAATTATATAATAGCGTTAATGGCTTAGAACTGGATATCTTCTTTCACAAATTTCACTCTAAATCAGTAAAGGTCAAGCTTCTTCGATGTTTTTCTCCCTAACTTCTTGATTTCTTCATATGTTAAATTCTAATTGTATTTTTTGTTGCTTTCTATACTATTCTTATTTGTATTATCTTTTTTTACTGGCTGTCCATTATAGACATTGTTGTCTGATTGGAAATAAATTATTATTATTATTATTATTATTATTATCCTTAGTGGAGTTATCAGTACTTGTGAGTTATGAACTCATTTTTTTAACGACAGTCAAAATTGACTGTAGTTAGTTAAAAACACATGGGAGTTGTAGAAAAAGAAAACAACATGTAATAATTACCATTTATTTATGTAATTGTATCTCACCATATTTATAACATATGTACAAAAAAACAGTTCAGTATTTTGTTCTTACAGCTCTGAACTTCATATAGTACATCACAAACATGCTCATGACTGTCTAAGCGTTCAAAAACAAAATAAGAAAAATGCAGCAAACTTTCAAGTGGCTCCTCTTTGATTAACGGACACACAAACATTTCATATAAAATCATGTAAGATTAAATATTAGTTACAGTCGATATCCTTTTATACAAATTGGTGCATGAAATTTAAAATGGTCGTATATTCCCAACTAGTATCACAAAATTTAAACATTCATAGAACGGAAAACTTCCAGCTGAGCGGCCCTAACACGACGTCTTCCTCTATCTTTACTTTAATGATCCAACGTTTAAAAACTAAACCTACCTAACAAGTAACCTGATAAATTAGATACCCCAATTCGTTCTGATGGTCGAGTGATCAATTCATCACGGCGGCAAACTTAATGTTCTATAATAGGAGAGTTACACTAATTGAAGTTAGGTAATATGTTAAAATTATTTACAACATTAAGAACGTCCATATGTACAATACATTCAAGGAGTAACGACAACGAAGGGAAACAGCAATGTCCTTCGTTCAACTAAACGTGCCAACTTAAAATACTAAAGCGCTATGATATAAAACGATAGCTAAGACGAACTTAAATGCATCTATTTTTTTTTGTTGGATACAGCTGCAAATGAATTAATGTGGTGGAATAACGCAGTCTTCAGTTGGTGAGATATAGTGCCAACTTGTACAAAAATGGATGATTGCTCAATCCAGTGACGACAAAGATTCATAAATGCACAAATACCATGAGGTATTTAGTTTCTAAGAAAATTTATCAAATAATAAACGACTCGATCAATGCAATAGTTCACATGCAATTTAAAAAGTTTGGCCTTTTCTAGAACAGACAAGACAAGTTATTGTAGTTTTCATTACCTTAATTGCATTATTTTGCAGATTCATGCTTTCCAAGATTTTCTGTTCTGCAGTTTTAAGTTTACTATATAAACTGTTTTTGAATCGCCCTGAAGGAGATATTATAGTGCTCTGAAAGCTACATATAAAACTTAACTCGGACAACATGAATTTGCAAAACATTTGTCATTCTTTTGCATTTTCTGTGAGTAAAAATGGCATGTGAAAGGCATAACAATTATTGGTACATTTGGCAAGAAATGTACATGTGATTTAAAGCTATATGGAAGAGGTTGTGTTTATTCGGTTTAATGAAAATATTTTTTTTATTGCTGAATGTACAAACAAAAATTATTACTTTGATGGTCAAATGAAGTGGTTTTAGAGTGCTTAGATTAATTAGTAAGAAAATGAAAGCTTCAGAAGCAATTACACTTTTAGCTATGTGCTAACCATTTTAATCAACTGTTCACTGATTATTCCTTCAAGTTGCTGATGTATTTTACGTGAGTCATTTGCTTGTTAGTGGCCTGGCTTATTTTATTTGCCATATATATGTCAAATAGACCACTCATCTGAATCTGGCTTAAGCTGCTGTTAGGTGCTGTACTAAACCACTTTCAATTTTGAAAAAACCTATGAAGACATTATAAGAAAAATATCTTAAAAATAAATTTTCTTGGAATGAAGATGTGTCTTTTTGAAGTAAACCATAATCAGTAAATAGATGAAACCATCAAATTTTGAGAATAAATTTAACCCTCAAAAGTAATATACAGGAGGTGACAATAAAAAAATCCTAAAGCTTAGAATCACATCATTTTTAACTGATCGCAGCCAAATATAATGGCAGAAGTAGGAGATATAACATAACAAACTTCTGACTGTTAGCCTCTGGAATAACGCAGCTCACAGGCGAATTATTCATACATCTAATAATGATTTTTTTTTAATTTTCCAGCCTTTATCAAATCATACAAACGGAGAAGATACTGTTAATGTTATGAATAAATTGAGAGAGCAAAACTGATTGGAATAGATGTGTTTGAATAAGCACAGATGGTGCAAAGGGTATGTTCAGAATTAATAATGGGCATGGTGCAAAATTCAAGATTCTGACATTGTTGCATATCCAGAAAGTTATGAATGAAAACATTATTAACTACATTAAAGGCCGTTCTTTAAATGCACATTTAGAAAGTTTGGATAAAAAAAATATATGCATTTGAGAGCAAAACAATCGACTCCCTAGCTGCATGCACAGTTCTATCTCCTGTCTTAGTCTAAGGWMAATAAAAATAKAATCATCAGACATGCACCAGGATCTTTATTATTGAGCTTCAAGAAAGCATTAAAACACTGCATTGAACTTTATTTGGAGTACACTTAGAGTGGATGTTGCTTAGTCGACTATTTTGTTCCCAAGTATATACTGAACGAATGAGATATCCATACAATATTAACACAATATCCATGTTTATTGCTTACAGAAGAGCAATTGCTGGTATAATTAGCTTCAGATTATTGAAAAATACATGTATAAAGTGTATTTTAAATCATTATGGTTGAAAATGCAGCATGTTAATTAAGTTTTAATAAAACCCGGAAACGTCAAGTTGCTTTTTTGTAGACATTAAGTCAAAAAAAAGGGAACGGCATACAGGATGTGAAACCACATCTCAGATTGAAATTACAACTATAGAATCAAATTAGTGCATTGCATTTCTATTGTAATGCAGCCCCTCCTTGAGTGGTGCGGAAAGCTTGGTTGGATAGGAACACAGCAACAAAAACAGCAAACGTTTCAGAAATCTTTTCTACTCGCTGACAGCCACATGGTGCAATTTTGTATTTATCCAGTTAAAGGGTACAATTCTACCCGGTGTAAGCATGTGGAAAAGTACAATAAGAGCTCAGAAACGTTTGCTGTGTTCCTATCAAACTGAGCTTGCCGAACACCACTACCCCTAAAGGAGGGGTCCCGTCGTTCTCTACTTTAAAATGTACTATAATAAAAATTTTATGAATAATTTTGACATAATGGAAATTTGCTTGGACCTCACACCCACTAATTTTTAGAGCAAAACGACTTCCTACGAAAAAAAAATGTATTCAACAATCAAGAGGATACCAAAATGCTTTCTTTGTTTTTGACTTCAGAATCCCTACATAAACAAACTTGTTTCACCTTGATAAAAGCATATAGACTTTGCATATTGCAGCAAAGGGAAAACTGAATAGTAGAACTACCAAGTTCCAGGCAAAAAAATCTTCAGAAAGGATCAAGAGGAAGTTAAAGACAAGCTCAATTCGGATTGACACATGATTATCAGAACGAAACCATAATGTTCTAGAGAGAGAGAGAGAGAGACATGAAAGGTGTGTGCCAAGATGGTGCCGAAAKTGCTGTCAGAAAATCAAGTGGAACTTGAAAGGCTACCACACAAGCCTTCACACCTACAATTTCTCTTAAGCAGCACCACGTCCTGAAACAAATGCCTTCAAAGTATTTCACCCTGCCAAAAACCTAGCAACCAATGGCTTTTTATATTGTTTTGATGTCACAGGTTGAAAACTGCAATAACTTTGTTCCAAATTACTAACTAATAAATAAGTAACAGTGAAATTTAATTTCAATTTTTGGGAATCAATTGCAACAAATAATTTAAACAGTTTGGGATTACCTAAATTATTTTTTAACTTTTTTTTGCCTGTAATCACATGGCTTTTGTGCATTTTTTGTCACAATAGCTGGTTCAACAATCACTAAACGTACTTCATTTTACACGACACTAAAAGAATAAAAATGTTTTATACATACACACCACAATTACTGTACATGTGAAACAAGGTCCAATCAGTCTAGTTATTTACAGTACAACAGCAGGTAACAGAGAGGATACCAAATCCAAAATATCTCATTCCAAAATTTCATCTTTCAGTTGTAACTGTCAGAACGGTAAGAGAACTGTGCAGCCAAAGAAATAATGATCGTATCACACTTTTGACTGCGCAGTTGCAAGACAACAACTCCGTTGCATATACAAAAGGCCTAGATTAGTTTTCTCACTTAAGTTCACGTCCTATGGCAGAACAATCTGCTTGAAAATTCACAGAAATAAATACAACTTTTGTCGGGATCATTAACATGCATCTTTGTTATAACCAGAAAAATTTACTTTAAACACAAAAAAAAAGTAAGTAGGCTGTTTGTACAAGGTTACCGACTAGACGGAAAAAAATTTCACTATAACCCGCCAAAAACAAAACGTCAACAACGAATCTTGAAAAACACCAAACATATCTATTAATCACTATGTGTGTGAGCAATTTCGGAAACAGCCCAATCGGTAACCTTGCACAAGAATTTAATTTCCACAGTGGGGGACGCGATACGCCCGCGTTCCCACCCCAAACCATATAAACCTATTGCACATCCATCCGCGAACACTTACGACTCGACAAATTTTTCAATTGACCGTTGGCGGGCGCGGGTCAGACGAGAACGCCCAGGGACGCCTCCGATCCGTCGGGTCCGTCCGGGTCACGACTGTCGGGCGGCCCGGCGGATGTCGACCCGTCTCACTTCTTCAGTCTCGTCAGCGGGTCCTTTGAGGCGCTGCCTCGACGGGGCGGCCCCGTCGGCTGCCCGACGGGCTGGCTGGGCGGCGCCATCGCCACACCGGAGGCGCTTCCAGAACAAACAGAGATCGCAAATAGGTTTCCGGACGTGGCGTTGATGTTGGTTGAGATTGGTGGTGGTGATGGTGTGCGGTGGATGGTGGTGGTGGTGAAGAAAAAAAATGACAACAAGCCATGTTAGTAAAATGCCATTTCAAAACGAGGGAAACATAGAAGTTATTCAGTTCAGAAATGTTTCATGCAACTTAAATGAGATAATTTAATGTGGTCAAATATTTTTTTAAACTTTCGCCTAACGTTTTGATGCTTAAAAGTTACACAGAAATTAGGCATTTCAGAACATGTGACCACAGTCCCTTTAAAAATGGCGGCTGTTGGCACACAAAGCTAGTGTTTACATTGAGCTCTTATGGGAGAAAACTTTTACAAATTTATTTCAGTATTTTGTGACACGAAATTTTAAGCTAATTCCTATATTTAGATTTGTTTTGGTTAGTTGGATATATGTATATAATTTTAGTGCAATGTATGCTGTCATTAGTGAAAAAAGTGCGAATAAAGACAGTTGTTTTACTTTGATGCGAGTATAAAACACGTAATCATCATGTAGTCTATATTAAATTAGATCCAAACTATTGTTTATATTAGTAGATACGGCTTATTATATGTAACCATAATATAATCACTTGTTCAGTGTGTTTTGTGCAGTACGAATCAAAACAACAATCACAACAACTAACTGCATACAGCAACCATCTTGTTTTTATTTCTGACAACTGACAAAACACAAAACATTTTCGATGTAAATACAGGGACAGGGAGTGTTGTGTCAACCTGCCAACAGGAAGTTCAACGTCACCTTCAACAATCTTTTTCTCATTTATTATGCCGAATATTGCGTTAAAATTACACAAGTATATCTAGCTAATCATGATAAACCTAAATATATGCAGTACGCTACTAATTTTAGCCCCGAACATGCATAAAAAAAAAATCTTAAAGTTTGTCTCCTGTAAGAACTCCATGTAAACAATGGCTTTGTGTGCCAACAGCCTCCATTTTTAAAGGGACTGTGACGTAATACTGAAATGCCTAATAAAGATCTCAGCCTAACATTTTGGTTAGGTTTGTGCAAAAATAATGTTGGTTTTTAATATTTCCAATTTTGAGTGATTCAAATTGAAAGCACAGGGTTTGGTCCTTATAATTAGTACGGCTTCTGGTGCCTTTACTTTTACGGGTAGAAAAAACTTTTCAACATCATTACCTTTAACCTCTTCTGTTCAAAAAGCAAAAAGAAAACACAAAAAAAGCAAAACTTATAAGATTTAATACATGTCAACAAGACATCTTAAATACATACCAACCACAGTCACGAGCAAGAAAATCTCAACAAAAATAATTGTTAACAACAGCATTAAAGTTCTTTGTTCAAAATCAAGAAACACTTACTAAATGTGTGGAAATTCTGCACCACATTATCAAGTGTGATAAAATGTGTAGGTTAGTGCAAAAATAATACTGACTTTTAAAATTTCCAATTTTAAGTGACTCAAATTGAAAGTACAGGGGCTGGTGCTTATAATTAGTGCGGCTTCTGGTGCCTTTACTTTTAGAGGTAGAAAAAACTTTTCAAATGAAAGATGTAAAATTTTTTACAAGCTATAAGAAAATGTATAAATAAAATTAATATTGTAATACCATGCCTAACTTTTTAAAATGAAACATCTATAAGATTCTATAAATTAAAAGCTGCTTTTCTCCTAATTTCAGAAATATATGTATATTCAATATTTAGATCAGCCGTTTTCGAAATATTTAAAGTCAAAGATATGATTTTAATACTTACTGCCGTAATAGCAATCTACGACTGCCATGAAATAAGTGAAACAGCTGAGTAACAATGGATACTAGATGTAAACAAATAAATCAATATTGTCAAATATTGTTATTAGATTTCTGATATCCAATTCTCAAGAATGGTTTATAATGAAGAAGGAAAAAGAAATGATTCAGCTTTTCTACAAAAATATAAAAAAACTCGTTTACTGCCCAATCTGAATATGGAATTAGGAAATGTAAAAGTATACAAATGAAAAAATGGAACGTTTTGGCAAATGAGTATGAAGAATTAAGAATTCTATTATATTTTGATCGTAAAATAATCGTTTTAACACATTTTTTTTTCTTAGAACATAGTACACGTTCTATTGGTAATGTCAGTAATTTTTAAACAATAATAAAGAAACAATTTGTCTAATGCTACATAAGTACGGATGTCATCCCTGTAAGATATTGCCTGTTCAAAAGCTGACAGAATATCATAAAAAAGAAGATTAAACTGATCCATCAATGTGGAGTTTTGATTTAATAGAACTTATTAAAAAATCATTGTCTTCTCCACTTTATTAAATATTAATTGCTTTTTCTATTCTATTCATTTGTTTGTTTTCGCCAAGTGTCCATGGTTACTCATCCACTTCATTTAAATCATAGCAATCTTAGATTACTATTGTGACAATGAATTAAAGTTGGTTGAGGTGTAGACAGCACAGCATAGACATGCATTTTAATGAATTAAAATCGTATCTGATACAAAATATTTTGAAAACGGCTGAAGAAGCCTAATTATACAGACCAGACCCAGTACCTATTTTGTTATTATACTACACTAAGTGCACCTAAACCTCTCTTCATATTAATTAGAGGGGAGATTTTTATATTATCTACCTAGGCATTATGACTGCAAATTTTTGTTGTCAGGTTGTGTGACATTCTAATGGTTACTGAGCACATTTGTTTTACATTCAAAAAGTTCTAGTTGTTTTTGTGTTGCCTTGACGGACAAAAAATGTGTAAAATTATGCAAGCATAATTATATTCTTGACAAACCACAAGGATATTCGCCAAACGATGATTAATGTGTTTGGAAAAGATGTGCTATCCCATTTTACAATAAAATTTTGGTTTAAACAGCTTCGATAGGGTAGGGTATTTAATTCAAGATGACCCAAGATGCGAAAGGCCTGTTCAAGCAAAAACCAATGAGAACATCAAGAAAGTTGAACTTTCAGTTTTAACAGATCGAAGAATAGGAGTATTAATGATTGCTGCTGAAGTAGGGATACCGGAAGCTACAGTATTAAATATTTTGCATGAAAATTTGAGAATTACTAAGGTTTCAGTATGCTGGATTCCCGAATGATTTACTCCCATACGAAAACTATGTTGGCAACAAATTTGCTAAAAAAAGTTGAGAGCTTTGGCTCAAGACAAAAATCGTGACAGGTGATGAAACGTGGGTGTGTCACCCGGTGTATGAGAAAAATTCTCTCACACATCTACTATGCCTTGGGAAAAATTTATTTCTTCATGTTTAGAACCCTGGAATTCTATACTAACAATAAGAAAACGATTGGCATTTTTTTGACAAAGATGTACCAATTCTTAATTCAACTGTTAAAACTTAATTCCAAGTTTATATTGGCACATTAAAGTTTATGATTAAAAACCGATATTATTTTTGCACCAGAGAAGTTTAAAACTGCTATTTATCTCTATAGTGAAACAAAGATACCCCATAAAATTTGCTGGTTTATTTCTGTCAAAATAAAAACTCTAAGGAAATATAATCCATCCTGTCTTTCTTGTAAAACTGAAAGAGATAATTGAAACACATAAGCAAATGTTACTACTACAATTAAAACTGCTTAGATGTTTACTATGAGACTCAAAATCTTAAAACTGTTGCCTATTATCTTTAGTTTCCTTCTAATCGAATTAAAATTATTAAAACACATCTCTTATAACAGTTAAGTGATGCCAAGAACATTAATGAATGATAAAACGAAAAACTACAGCACCATAATAGTTCAAATAGCTTTAAAACTCACTTTGCTTGCTTTGTGTTGCTTATGTCAGATGTGGACGCATTTGGTGCTCCTTGGCCTGCCCTCAATCTTATCGAGATCCTGCGTTCTGAAATGCAATACAACATTCAAATTACATTTTCTAAAAGCTATAAGTCACGTAACAAAAACAAGCGATATCAAGCTGTAAGTATCTAAAAAGCAGTTTTATGATGCGACTATGAACTGGTCGTCTCTTCCAGTCTTTTGTATATCCAAAAAGCAAGGATGATCTAATGCTGCCAAGTACACAGTGCGTTTCAAAGTAAAAAGGCTTTTGCAAAACGTTTCATAACCATCAGATGATTAGGAGCCAAGTTTGTTGTATCGATTGAAACATAACATTATCATTATCATCATCAAAAAACGGCTGAAACTTCTTGTACAACATTACGCTGGGTAATAAAATGTGGTACTTTCAATATTATCCAAAAATCAAACACCAAAGTTCAGAATGGAAGCACTCTGGTGAGCATAATCTGAACAAAAAAAAGATAAAAAGTAAGGCAATATTGATTTAATCTTCTATTGGAAGAGAATAATTCATAAGGGGTTCATACCATGTGGACAGACAGTTCAATACTGTGTTTTATTTCACGTTTGACGGGGCATACTTATTATACTTGATCAAAATATTTTGAAGACTATAAACACTTCTGACTAACTTGTTTTACAAAAAATTGCACTCTAACCATGAAATGATATCTACCTATTCAGAAAAATGCATTTGCCAATTAAAGGAAATCGATATGCTAACATGGAGGCCATTAACCTAACCTAAAACATTCTATTGACATGGTAACTGACTAAGCAAATTGCTGTACAGAGTCACAAGGGGACTATACCGAATTCAATTTTGCTAAAATAATAAGTTCAGATTTTGAAAAAGTCCTGTTTACTTAGAAACACACGTTTTGAAAGATGGTGGATGAAAAGTGGTTACAACATATTTAGAAAACACAGTTAAACCATATTTTTGGAAACCGTGTATTATTAATTTAGATTTTGAAGCCTTTGTTAATTTTTATATCTAGAAAATAAGAGATAACCATGGGCTTTCAGAGCATGCAAAAAAGTTCATGAAGTTAATTTTTACTAAAATTACAGTGTTTAGCTCTATTATAATTTTTCTTGGATTTCTGTAGATTCTTATGCTGACATTGATTTTGGGTGCACCATTACCTTTAACCTCTTCTGTTAAAAAAGCAAGAAAAAACAAAAGAAGCAAAAACATTAAGATTTAATACATGTCAACAAGACATTATCTTAAATACAGACCAAGTACAGTCACGAACAAGAAAATCTCAACAAAAATAATTGTAACGACAACATTATTAAAGTTCTTTGTTCTTCAAAATCAAGAAACAGTTCTACTTGAAGTCATTATTTACGAAAGAAAAACAAACTTGAATGAAAATAAAACAGATGATAAAAAATTACCAAGATGTTCAGCAGGTGTAAGTTTAGGTCCCTGTATTTTTATTTGCAAATCGATTCTATTGGAAAACAATTTTATTGGACACAAATTATTATACAATGTGTTCCATAACAATTTTAGGATATTTTAAGAGGGTATTCTATAATCCCCTTTAGGGGAAGGCCCGCCCCCCAAAAAAAGTATTGAGTCTTAAAATGAATAAAAAATCTAGCTGTTAAGTTTTTTTAACATGTATTTTTGATGCACACTATCAAATAGTTTTAAGGCAATGTTTCTGTTTACATAACTTTTTCAGGATTTATGTATAAAGGACAAAAATTAGGAACCTCTATTTTTAGTTTTTCATAACTTTTTCTACGTTAGCAAATTATGAAAAAAATGTTTAATGTTCCATTTACTTTAGAAACCTTTTTCACTGAAAACACCAAAAACTCCAATAACATAACATGCTTCAGGTGAATTTTGTGACAAAATTATCCAATTAAATTAGTCAACGGCAAAAAGTTTCGAAAAGGAAAGGATGCCAATACAAAATAGCCTTCAATTAAATTAAACTCTGGCCAACGCTTAGGCCATTTTGAGATCTCATATTTTGACATATCTCGTAGAATACTCCTTTTGAAATATAAATTTTAACATTACAAAACACTGTGTATAAGGAAACTGCTGAAATAATAATCAACACAAAACCAAATTGATTTTAATATTAAAAAACATCAACAGGAGTGCTGAATCCTAAAAATTTTAAATTGAATACTAAATTGTAGCAATATTGTTAAAAATGTGTAAATTAAAAAATCGATATACCTGTAAAATATGTAACCAAATTCAAGATTTATATAATCCCCACACCATTGTGAGACAAATGCAACCAAAAAATTCAAGCTGTATGATGATCTGCTAATTGCCAAATCAAAGCAGTCAAGCGAAAAAAAAATTTTGAGCACGAGTACACCGTACACAGATCGAACTTACTGCTAGCGTTCGCACCTTCAAGGGAATTTGGGGCAGCCATGTTGTTCGCCACGACGTCCACATGATCGTGGGGCCTTCTCGATCTGACCTGCGGCACGGATGGTGTGGAATCGCCTGGCGTGGGAACGTGAGATCCGTATCGGGTACCCGAACGCCCGCTGTTATCTTCACAGTGGCTGCCTCGTGAACCACCTGGAGTTTATTACAGAAAAAGAAAAGAAAAATTTTGGTAATGATCAGTTTCTTTTCTTTTGCTAGTTATTTATTGCCTATCAACTTACCGAACTTGAGCAAGTTCCAGTCGAAAACATAGTCATAGGCAAAACCTTGTCGATGAAACAGAGTTCGGAACAATTGTCTTAAATAACTGTAGTCTGGCCTCTCTTCAAAGCGTAACTGACGGCAGTAGTTTAGGTATGTAGGAAATTCAGCGGGATAGCCCTGTAATGAAAATCATTGCTCACTTCCAAAATGTAAATAAATTAATTCGATTACAATCCTCAAAAAACCTGAATATATCAATTCCTGATAACACAAACATCAAGAAGGATACGAGKGTGAATCCTTTCAGCGTCCATAAATTGAGATAATATTTTGTCGGAAAGATCGCTATCTCTTGAAAAGACTGACAAAAAGTTAATAGTCTGACGTTTCGATTACACCTGTAATCTTTGTCAAGAAGGAGTTTAATAATGCAAAAAACGGAGTAACTAATATTATAAGAAGCAGTAAGAGGAACTATTTCAGTAAAAAATAATGGTAGAAAACTATGGAATATTATAAATGAAGCACTTAAGGGAAATTCATATAATAATATGGTAACTACACACATTATAGAGAAGGACAGTATGGAATATCATCTGCAAGAAGAAGTGGCAGAACTGTTTAATGAACACTATTAAACAAGGAACACAGTCTACAAACAATGTAATAGATATTAGAAGTACCCCGAATTATAGGACATGCTAGGTATATGGCCCCACTACTCCGAATAAATTAGAAAGATCATTACACAGTTAAATCATAACTACACCAGACCATGACAACATAAATTTTAAAGACATTGAGATTGTTTTAAAACAGATTAGCCCCGTAATCAGTTGGCAGAAAACGCAAGAAAGTACAATAATATACCAATTAAAGTATCTTCATACTCCCTTGACATTTTTTTTTTATAAAAGAATATCTCATTCAATGTCGTGCATTTGTTATACCACAAAAATACAAATCGTGACTCATTATAGGAGTGTTAAAAAAAAGTTTATTTTTAGGCCAACATTTTAGAATGTATGTAAGTACACTAGAATAAACAATTTATAACAAATGATATCACACAATCATAAACATTAAATTGGCTCCTGATAAAAGATAAGTATAATCTTCTGCTTTCCGTTAAGCCGTAGTCTTATTTCACTGGCAGTATTCATAAATTACAAATAAAAAGCATAGGTGGTCACATCCATTTCACAACTTGTATAGATAAGACAAATTTAGTGTAGGATAAAATGAGTAAACTATAAGATTTTGTTGTGAAACACTAAATTATGTCCTGTCCTATATTTACCATAGTAACAGTTTTTTACCTTGCACAGTTCTTCTATTGGTGTTGACATTTTCTTTTCCGAGATGCGTTCATACTTCTGTCGTTTTGTGGCGGCCTTGAGGCCCTGCCAAGGTAATGAGCCCCTATTGAAATACATTAGAACGTAGCCTAGTGATTCTAAGTCGTCCCTTCTCGACTGTTCTATACCTAAATGTGTGTTTATGCTGGCATACCTTGCTGTGCCTGTAACAATGAGTCAAGAGTTTGCAAGAATAAATTTAAAAAAAAGACATCTGTATTTCTAGCAGGGAAGTATTTATTAGGTTTTTTTTTGTCTTATAAGATCTTCGGTATATCAAAACAGTTTAAAATGAGAAAGTTGTTGAAATAAATTATGAACAAACAGTTCAAGATAGCACACCAGACAAAAACCTGTTTTTAACAGAAGTACCTCAATGAATATTTCAAATGTAATCTTATTAATTTAATTTAGTAACATCTTATGACAGAAAAGATTATCAAAGGTAGTTTGTTCAAAATATCACTTTCAGAAATAAGCGCCAAATGATTTGGTAATTTTATGAGTCACAAGGAAATTATTGAATGTGTTTTTATTCAGACAGTAGGTAAGTAAGCTATCAAATAATTTTTTGATTACATACATAACTAATGGGTAGGTATTCATTAAAAAAATTATTCAAGTTGCTTGTCGCTTTGCCACAACATTTTAATCTTGATTTTAACATATGTCATACACAGTCACACAAATGATACCATCATTATCAAACTGCACACAGATGTACTCCAGTTTTGAGAAAATGTATCGAGTATCAAAAAAACAACAGACCCGACTTGCCAATTATCTTTAAATGTTTGTAAAATTTTGAAAACATTTTTATAAAAAAGGGGAGTTGTCCGAAAAATTGGAATATTTGTAAAAAACTGGAAGTGCTTTTTTTCCATGGGACTTTTGTATGAACTCATACCCATTAGAGTTTTTTTTTTAAATTGTTATGGTCTTGGAAAAGCTTTCAGCAAAAAAAATTCATATTTATACAAGTCAGAAAAATCTAAAATTTTGTATATACCTACTCTTGAATGTAACTTACGATAAGAGCGACACATTTGGTACATTTTTTTTGTTTTGTTCATTATGCTCACAGCAAAAAAACAGACACTGGCGTATTCTGAATGCATTCCTCTTCAACCAAATACTCGAATAATTGAATATCTAATACATATTTCCAAACACACTATACAGCCACACCCTTGACATAAAACTAAAGTGAAGTTATACAATTTGCAGGCTTACCTGATGAAACAATTTGCTTGAAAAATCATTAGATTAGCCAAGAAATTCTGTCATTTCCAGACAAAAAAGTGGTATCTAAGTTAGGAAACCTCCAAAATTACATGAACTTTGAGCAACTATTGGTAAGTTGAATATGCTGTTTACTTGTTTATCTATCTAGTAAACACAACATTTTACTGAATGCTTATAGCATGAAAATAAATTCAATTATATTTGTGAAAAGTTAATTGTCTCAATGCCCATTTTTTATAATTGTAAGAAATGCAGGCCATGTTGTAAACAACTAATGATATAACAATAAAAGTAATGGACCAAAGCAGAGTTTGTTACAGTTCAATTGATATAAACAGACTTTGACCAACTGCTCTGATCACAAATCCTACAAACAATTTAAAACTTTTCCTTGAATGATTAAATAAGTCAGAAAAATAATAGTGCTTTGTGTATTGGCTGTTTTAGAACCTTTCTCAATCATTCTGTAAGATTTGTGGGTTTCCCTAAATTTTGCACGTTTCCAATATTTGTGAATGATGAGGTACAGCCACTCAGATGTAGAGGACTGCATATTTATTAACATTCAAAATTGATAAAGACAATTAAAAAAAAGAGTCTGGCTCAAACCAATGAGAAAAAAACACAGAATTTAAGAGCTCAAAGGCCAAACAGTAATAAAGAAAGTAGGGCAGTGTTGTGACATGAAAAAACACAATGTGTCATAGTAGTTATACAAACAACTTTTTTCAAAAACTAGGTGCAAACATATGAAATGGACTTCAAAATTCGTATTTAGGAAACCATTTTCTAAGAGTATGCAAATCTACAGCTCGTTTGGTGAAGGGCCACATTAATAAATAATTACCAWTATTGTATACTGACTAATAAATGTATACCTTCTGTTCAAAATTGTACTCAAATGTATCAATTAAACCATGATGGACATACACAACAAAATTTTTTAAAAGGGTTCGTAGGACTGTTACAGCCTTACATGTCAATTTTTAGCATGATCTGTCATGCAGTAGTCTATATTAATGCATTGGAAACAAGTTTATCTCGAATCTGTTCTGTAAATTTTTTAACAGAAAAACAAACTAGCAAAAGATGTGTTTAAAATTCTGCTTTACCCATGGAATTTCAGATCCATTGTAAATGTTGCAAACAAACCTATCACATATCCAGCCAATTAAGTGATAGAAATCGTTCAAAGAGGGTTGTACCTCAGTTAATAACTGACCTCACGGTTCTCCAGCAACACCAATTAACGACAAAAGCATTAAAAGGGTGAAGAAAATTGTGTTCGAAAATCTGCATGTCGTTTAGAGCATGTGACAGGTTGGTTAGGGGTATGAACATGGCATCGAAAAAGCGCAACAATTTACACAATTTATCCATATGAGTTAGTTAAAAGCTGTTAAAAACCCTGATAAAGGTGTTCAAAAATCATGGTTATGTGCACTTCCTTCTGCAATGTCTATTGGTCAATGCACAACATTATTTGACTATTTTAGAGTGTTTGCAGAAGAATATTAGTCGAAGAAGCATGCCAGAATTATGAAAAGACAATTTATGGTTCTTTTTGACCAAAAACATCAATATTGCCCCACAAGCACCATATTTGCCAGATATGGCCCCCAGTAACTTTTACCATTTCCCAAAGTCAAACTGCCACTCTGAAAATTTTTCGAGATTATTGAAATCATAAAAGAGAACACACAGAAAGGGCTGAGTCCATTCCAAAATTGGTTTACCAAAATGTTTTGGAGAATGAAATAACCTTGACATATTATGTGATCACCTTTGACAGTGATTATTTTTAAAGGAGAAAAATACATAGGCCACTTCAAATCTGAACAGAATTTACCGGTATATTTGTTTTTCATGGTGTCTTTACAAGTTATATTGCAACTACTTTTTGTGGTAAATACAAGGTGTTTCACAAATGGTCATGAGTCTTACGGAATTGCAAATGCTACACTCATAACAGATTTTCAAAGCCAATGTGGTTACAGTATTTACGGTATTATGTATTAAAAAAAATAAGAATTAGGAAACCATGACAACTATGCTGCCAGTCATTGTATTTATTAAGAGTCAAAATGTATTCAAATAATGAAAAAACAAAGTGAATGCAATAAAAATGCATATATGCTGCTGCCCATTTATACACTTAAATTAACTTTAAAGATAGACTGTCCACCAGTGAACAATTCAAGAGGAAAAAGAACAGTAACAGGACCCAACAATGAAACTAAGAATTTTGAAAATGATGGTTGAAAATCCTCATATCAGTCAAAGTGTAATCTCCACAATAACAGGTATTAATAATTCCATCAGTAGCACATGTAATTAGCACAAGCTTTAAAAGAGACTAATTACTGTAACTTTTTTCGAAAAAACCAAAACCTGAAATTCAAATAACTCGAGAGAGACAATTTCAAACTATGTACTCTACAAGTGTCTGGTACGAAATATTGCGGAATCAAAACGCTGGGCCTTATTCTTTTATGACAGTTTAAATAGAAATAGTTTTTTTTTATATTTTAGTACTGCTTTTAGCTGTGGTTCCAACAAGATGGGGAACCAGCACATTACTATAGAATTGGGGAAAATCCCCTTGATTTGGTGTTACCTAACCAATGGATAGAAGGAGGTTCTGTTAATCGTTGAGCACCGAGAAGTCCAGACCTTAATGCCCTGGATTTTTTTCAGCAGGGAATAATAGAAGAACAAATTTCTCAAACATCAATTGATAGTGTAGAACATTTAGAAATTACAGATTATATGATGATATATCACTCCAGAAATGTTAATGTGTTAGAAGCATTTGTTACATTAATGCTATTAAATAAACATCCTTCAAAAATATTTCTTTTAAGCAAATAATTGAAGTTTATGACAGAATTTACAATTTCATACAGCTCCCTACATTTCATGTTTCCTAAGACAAACTATCATCCATGGTGGGCTATTATTATTCATTGAACCTCAAATGTGAAACTTATTACTCAAATGAAACATGATACTGCACAGAATACTACGAAATGTCTTTCTTCAGTTGATGGCAAAATAGTTTTTGCACATTTACAACAATTTTAAGGTTTTGAATGCAAAAGAATCAATCAATGGAAGGTAAAAACAAAAACTCACCTGTCAAATTCTTGTTTTCTCTGTACGGGATGTGCTGATGTGTTCTACCGTCACGGTACTTCTTAGCTAACCCGAAGTCTATTATGTACACTAAGTTACCCTTTTTGCCCAAGCCCATTAGGAAGTTGTCGGGCTTGATGTCGCGATGTATGAAATTTTTCGAATGTATAAAATCTGTGCGGGTGATCAGTTGGTCGGCTAGTAGCAGAACCGTCTTCAGCGAAAACCGTCTTTCGCAGAAGTTGAACAAGTCCTCTAAGGAAGGTCCCAACAATTCCATAACCATCACATTGTAATCACCTTCGGAACCGCACCACTTGATCTGCGGTATGCCCACTGCAAACAACCACCAATCAATAACTGTATAGTTCAGGCACTTATTTTGTCTCCTCGTAAAATTTTGTAGTTCATTCGAAGCCAAAATGGCAGCTGCTCCAACATAACCACAGGCAAAATTCCAGGGTCGGACTTTGCAAATTGGAAAGAATGTAAAGCAAGTCCAAAATGCATTTTTATTTTTAAAATTACGAGATGTACGAATATAAACAAGTTTCATGTACAAACAAGAATTAAAAATTCAACACACATTTATTTACTTATTTATTCTGTATGTGATTCCCAAAAATTACTGATGTTAATAATTATTATTTCAGGCGTCTGAATTTTAAAGCTTTTTCTATTTTTAATGTATTAAGCTTTTTAGGATTACATCCAGAATCCAGAGGTAGTGCACTCCTCCCTGTATGCTACTGATAAAGTCACTAGATAGATAAAGTACTGCACTTGTCCGCCATTTTAGAGCAAAATAGCGGCGGTAAATTTAAATGTTTATGTAGAAGACGGGATCAAACTTATTTGGTATCTATGGTTTTGGTTTCATCCGCCATTTTAGTGCAAAAATATGGACAATGAATTGTGGTACTTTATCTATCTAGTGACTTTAGGCAAAAACTTCAAATATAAAATTCAAACTTCAAATTTATGAATTTGCCATATTCGATTATTTATATAAATATTTTGACTTTCAACCACCTTGTAATATTATAATAAACTGGTGAGCATAACTATAGCCCCACCCAAAATTTTGGGTGTATCTACCATAAACTTTACGTAAATTAATTATGCGTTTGGGAACTCAGAATACAAGATAAAAGAACGCTAAAAAATAATTTTTACACCAATTGCATACAATTTTTTTTATTTATTCAAAAATATTCCATAAATCATGGGTGCATAACTATAGCCCCTATAATACATAACTTTAATAATATTTACTTATCGATAATTTAATAATGGGTTTCTTTACCATTTTTTCTAATTAACTCGAAAACTCTAGAACGCATACTGTTAACGAAGTTTACGAGTATTTCAGGCTCCAAATTTCTCCAAACTTCCTCTAAAGAATGTTTCAATTCGTTAACGGTAGCATATTGCTTGTTGTCTTGGTATAGCCGCCGAACTACGACTCCCCAAAGGTTTTCGATGGGATTCATATCCGGGGAGCATGCAGGCCATTCCAACAAATCGATATTTTCATCCCTAAAAAATGCCATCGCCTCTCTGCTCACGTGTATTCGCGCATTATCTTGCTGGAATATGAATCGATTTTGGTTGTTCTCGTTTAAAAATGGCAATAAGCGGCTTTCCAGGACATCAAGGTACTCTCTTGTATTCATCCGTGTTGTCGGAAAAGCCAAATTCAAAGTTCCTCCTTTGGTAAAAGCTCCCCACACCATGAGAGTGCCTCCACCAAAATTTCGTTTACTAAGAAATTTAGGCTCTTTACGCAGATCTCTCCAGTAAGAATTAAAACCATCTGGACCATCTAGACGGAACTTTTTTTCGTCGGAAAAAATTACCTGAAAGATGTTTGGAGTCTAGGAAAAATTCGGAAAGAAATACAAATTAAATTAAAATTACATGGTCCCAGATTCGGTCCATATTCCGCCGAGCAAATTCTACTCTTTGAATTATGTGGCGCGGGAGAAGCCTTGGTGCTTTTTTCAACTTCTGTCGCACAATATGCTCACTTCCACGTATGATTCTGCCTACAGTCCATCGTGAAACATTTGCTCCACATTCTTCACCGATTCGTTTACAGCTTTTTAAGCTGTTACTTGCAGTAGAGACAATTCTTCTTGCCGTCCTAGGTGAAACTTTCTTTTTTGGACCTCCTGTTTTATGTGTCCCATACTCTCCAGGGTTTCTTAGATAATTTGTAACAACTTTACGCGAGCGGTTAATTCTTCTGGAAATTTCTCGTCGACTTAGACCTTCGTCTTGGAAAGCCAAAATTTTACCCTTCTCAATCTCCGATAAGTAGGATCCGCGGGGCATTTTGCACTAATTGATACAATTTGTGACTTTAATACTGTCAAATAGTGGCATTTGTTTATGTTGACAACAAAAATCAAAGCCACCCAAATATTATTTTTTGCGGAAAATAACGGAAAGACAGTAGGGGCTATAGTTATGCACCCATGATTTATGCAATATTGTTGAATAAATAATATAAATTGTTTGCAATTGGTGTAAAATTTATTTTTTAGCGTTCTATTACCTTGTATTCTGAGTTCCCAAACGCATAATTAATTCACGTAAAGTTTATGGTAGATACAGCCAAAATTTGGGGTGGGGCTATAGTTATGCTCACCAGTTTACCTTTCAAGTGCTCTAAATAATAGTGTATGATTTTTAATTAAAGCAATAATACATAAAATTTTGAATTTCTATACACACTTAGGGCTGGTATTTCAGTCAAGGTTTAAACCAAAATTGTCAAGATAAACTAGTTTACCACTCGCGCAGCGTATTTCAGTACTCGATTACGAGTAAAACCGCGTTAAATTCCTCAGCAAGTTAAATCAACCCATCATGGAGGGTTAAACCCGTTTTTTGAATTCACATTTGTAGAACTAACTGCATTTCGTTTCGGTTTGTTGTGGCAGTGTGTTGTTTAGTCTTTTACATATATTTCAGTTGTGTGGGTTACTTTTTACATCACTCGTAAAAAAACCCTTGGTAATAATGAAAAATGACGAGTTTTCGCAATAAAAATTTTGAAACAAAGGAATCGATGTGGTAAAACTACTTTAAACTAAGATTTATGTAGGTGTTACAGAGCAAGGAGTTAGGGGTTGCTCGCAATTAACAAAAAAAATTGGCATTGGTGGTTCTGACAAAAGAATTTAAAGCCCAATCTGGTATTTTTCCCAGAACAACAAGCTGAAAATGATTTCTTTGTAAATTATAGTTGTTGTCTTGGCACTTTTCTTTGTTGATGTAGGTAAGCAAGCAAATGTATAACTTGTTCCTAATTCAAAAATTTCACAATGGATGAATACTAGGGTTAACAGCCAACTGCAAGTTCCATACTGTCAATATCATATTAGAACCATAACAGTATTTTATTAGAAATGACAACGAATTTATAGGTCAACGAACTAATACGTAAACATACTATGAGCTTATGAGCATTACGACGCAGGCGCAACCACAACAGTAGCGCCAACCTACGTTAAAACTGTCGACTGTTAAACCGATTTTCACTAAACCAGATTTGTGAATTGAAATACGCTCATGGGTTTAACTTTTGGTTTAAAAATAAAACCAGTTTACTTTAACCCAAAGTTTAACCTCTCACTGAAATACCGGGCCTTAATCGTAGGTATAACCATAGCTGTCTTTAGTGGAAGCCTAGGCCATAGTAGAAGTGGCAATAGGGTGTATACTTCCTGCCAGATTCAAGTTAAGATGTTATGAAGTTAATTAAAGTGTGAAAGTGGTGTATATGCACAGTGTAAAAGCATCGTATGTGAAGATAAAAGAAGTACACTAAATAAAGGTGAAGTATATCTTATCAATCCAGGTATACAAATGTACTATTTTCCAGGTTGCTGCTCAAATCATTTTATAAAAATATATCTACAGTACACTGAAGTTCATATCTCAACAAATATGGAAATGAATAAGAATTTCAATCTGAAAGCCTGTTTTACGAAAGGAAGCAATACCATTCTCTTTCCTATCTTCTATTTCAATTATCTAGTTTACCGACATACCTTGAAGAAAGAAAAAAAATACCATGAAGAATTACAGAAGTTACAAGAAAAAGAAAACGTTATATCAGATTTTGAAACAACAATTGTTTGATATTAAGTGGCTTTTGCATGTAAGTATAATCACTTTAAACTTGATGTGTATGTTATTGATTGGAGTGTAACTAAAAACTCATAATTACAATTTTCTAAAGCTAATTGTTGTTGTTTGGTTATACTTATAGTGCTCATATTTCATGTTTTTTATTTTATTATAAACACTGAAAATTGCATTTAGATTTATTAGGTCTTATTCCATAATGCCATAGTTTCGACTGTTGCTTATCTTGTTTGCAATATTTGTACTTGTTATATATTGAGTAAATAAAATATTTCCCACATTTTTTGTATCAGTGTTATTTACTTTACAGCAAAACAGAGCTTTTTGTAACCCCTGTATTCATGCAACTAAGCACAAATAAAAACTTTCGGAGTCGATCGGAGCGATCAGCTGTGCACTGTTGCCAATTGCAGTGAACCTGGGCTTTCACTAAAGACAGCTATGGTATAACACATTAACAAACAGAAGGAAAAATGAGCTAATTTGTAAGATATTTCAATCCCATCTTCTAATACAGATTTTACGGTTGGCAGACGTGCATTCCTTAACTTTGGGTTTTAAACCCTTTCCTCGTTTATATGCTGCAATATAGTCTTCACAAGCAGATTTAAAACTTATGTCATCAAAGACACTAATATCATTAGACGTCGATTGTTCAGGTTTGTTTCACGAAGACAAATTTGTAGGAATTATGTGGTTTTCATCACTAATATTTGTCGAAGCCCAATGGACGCCAAAGAGACATTTTTATAAACAGCACAAGTCTGTTAGTAACTGCAAACTTAATTGAACTTAGCAAAACCAATAGTAAGGAATTTTAAGCACCTGTCATATTCCCAAGAAGTTTTGAAAACTGTCGTAATAATACTTGAATCCAAACCAAATGGAAGAGGTTTACAGCAGCAGATAAATTTTTTGGGGCCGTTTCATTTAAAACAGCCTGCTCAGTCTGCTTCAAAATGTACATGATAGCCAAGGGATGATCGCCTGCGGGTTTGCATAGCAATACCAGTATTTAACTTGCCTGGTCAAGAAATATTACGAGGAGACAAAAGTATAGTCTAATCCATGTGTAACTCCGAAGGTGGTTTCCACTTACCTCCACTTTGCATCATCCGATAAAATTTTGATTCTATGTGCAACTGGGGATGTCGCGTTTTGATACATTCTAATTTAATGGCCACCTCCTCCCCGGTTGAGATATTTGTACCTAAAAAACGAGCAACATGTGCGAAATTTCCGTCTGCACTGATCTTTGTTTACAAACTCGACGTACGAAAAGGAAACCGCCTCACTCACCTAAATATATGTCACCGAAGGAACCGGAGCCTATTTTTCTACCGAGTCTGTACTTGTTTCCGACTCGGAGTTCCATCCTGGCCCAGCAAAGTTAATTTCTGCTAACAAAAGACATGAAATTCACTTGCACTTCAGGCGGCCATATTTTATTAGCCAACTATGATAGAAAATTTGACGTAATCTATTCGAGTCGTGGTTTTCACGATAGCCACCTGCTTCTGGGCGCAGTCCTCTATCAAACTTGGGTTTTTAGAATTTTCGGGTTATCACAGATATGTCAGAAACAAAAAGCAATTGCGTCGAAAACAGCAATTTCTCTTTTCATAATACTTGATAAGGACGACACACTGCACACAACTGTCGAACGAAAGACATATCCGACGTTGCAAGTTTTATTAATATCAAGTGCACTTATAATTCATCACACTCTTCGTTTAACGAACGAAATTGTGGAATTCCCAAGACACACCTTTCGCAAGCAATAAAATGCAGCAAATATTTTAGCTTTGTCACTAAAATGCGCAGTCAAAATAAAACTTGCAACATCAATGTGCGTAGTCATATTGTGCATTATCAATACATCTTACAATCCAGAATCAAGATTTTAAATTAAAATACTGCCTAGTAGAATGGCGAATTACTTTCTTTCTAGATTAATGTTTTTCAACAGAATCATTAATAAAGATACTAATAATTAAAATCCAACGGAAAATTTCGAACATTGAAGTTATATTAGATAAATATGGCAACCTTTATTCACTATCAATGTTCGAAACAATCACAGACATACCTCGCCCATTCTGTTGCTTACATAGCATCCGGTCTTTCGAAACTTTATTGTGGGTGAATTTCTAGGAGCATGTCAAAATTCACCGTTAACAAAAAAAGGTCAGAAATTTCAAAATAGTGATTTGGGAATATTTGTATATAGCCGATATTAACTAAAATTAGATCACTCATATTACTTTAAACCAGGCGTGGGCAGGAGTATTTTCTAATTCAGGGTCTAAATTACTATTCTGTCTTCAAGTTCAGGGCCGGACTAAATTATTAGATAATACCATAGATAAATTAATTTATTTATGATAATACTAAATAATGATTAAAATGAATTATTGTTATCTTTCTTAAAAGTTTTATGTTGTATTTCTCTGTAAAAAAAGATATACATACGTACTAACATAATTATGCTGCCAAAAAGATAATCACTTATCCAAATGAGAGGAAAACAATTTAGATACCTAAACAGGACCAACAAACCTAAGAGGATACAAAATTTTAGCTTCATCAACATGAATGCTGTTAAAAGAAAACTTAAATTTTGTTGAATGTTTAAAGTATAATTTTTGTAATAAATGATTTGGAAAGTAATTATTAAAAGCAATTTGAAGAATTAATTAATTATTAAATTAAATTATTAAAAGCGTTTAAAGAAAAAGGTAATTTAAAAAGTCTGTTAAAAAGAGAATGAAATACAGACATTTTGTGTATAAGGGTGTAAAGAAAAATAAATAATATTATCTGTACATGTGGGTTTTCTTAAAATTTCAATAGATACCTAGGTAATGAGAAGGCTGGTTTTGTATTATTAATAAATCTAAGTATGGAATTTGATTATTGTCAGAGATTTCCTGTAAAAAGGCAAAAAAACATCATCCAGATAATGATACCAAAATTTAATATGGACAGAAAAGCAAACGTTTTTGAAAGTATCTTGTTCTAAATTATTCATAAAAAGTTCTTTTAAAAGTGGTCCAAGAGATGAACACATTGCTAAACCTGAATTTTGTTTGAAATATTTATTAATTAAAACAGAATTTTTTTTATTTATGACTAATTGTTAAGAAATCAAATTATTTTTGTGCAACACATGTTACAATTTAACAGCAGATTGTTTAATATTTTTAGACAGTCTTTTGGAGAAATTGAATTGTAATTCTTCAAATGGTTTTAATAACTTTCCAAATCATTTATTACAAAAATTATACTAATAAAGTATTTGACAAAATTTAAGTTTTCTTTTAACATCATTCATGTTGAAGAAGCCAAAACGATTGTAATTCTGTTTATATATTGGTCAAACGGGAACATCATTTTCAATTAGAGGCAATGAACATTTAAAGTGATATAAAAATACTAATATAGTTACTAGAAATTCTTCATTCACAAATCGTTTATTGTCATTTAAGCACACTGCCTCTTTACATAATTTAAATTCTTTACATTTTTGCAACAAATCATCAAAATTAAATATAATATACAAAATTATAGATAACAGTAATTTTTTTGTAATTTTAGTTGCCCTATTCTAAATTCTTTATTTGATCATTGAGTTCATGTTTGTTTTTGGCATGCTTTTTGTTTGAAGTCAAGATTGTTTATTTCCAATTTGACAATGTTACTCTCAATTTAAATTCTTTTGTAATTCTATTTTTATAAGGCACTGAGATGGCTAGTACAAGCTGAAAGTGGATAACATTGGACTTGGTGGACTTTAATCTTTAATAAGCAACAGAACTTTTCTTAATCGTACCGATTAGAAAGATACAGAAAAAACACAATTTGAGAAAAATTGTATTTTGTAGAACTATATGAAGCTCAAATCTTTAATCGATAAATTAATAATGTTTTTATGGACATGCTTAAAGAGGACACGTCTGATTACCAATTTTACATTATGTTTTAAATGTAATTATTCGAATGCAAGGATTGGAATATGTGCGTCACATTTCAATCACACTAAATGTTATTAAAAACAACTAAATCACTGAAATACATACCTTCACTCTTCCATCACCAGATGATCTTTAAAGTCATTTCTACTTTGCAAAAGAAAAGAAGACACCTTTACTAATAAAATCTTTATTGTTCACTTAGTGATGTCTCTGTCATGTGAATCAATTATATATTATTATAACTCAAATAATAAACTTGATAAAATAGGCATATAAAATATTACAACGCAACATTAAGGCCATGTAGTGTTCATCTGAAGGTCATTGCTGTGTTGCTATTGAAAACAGCCGTCGGTATTTTCAAAGACAACTTGCAAACGCAGACACTCAGTTCATTCACACAATTTAACCGCCACCAATCAGTTATGAAAACCGCACTTGCACCTTCAGTTGTTTTAAGTATCAAAAAAGTCGTGCAAGCTGCAAATTTTTCAAGCCTAATATATAAACCATATCTTTTATAATAAATTAACATAGAAAATACTTTGTGGGATTAAAAAATAGCAAAGCCTTATCTTAAATACTGTTCTTACGTACAAGTATCAAAATTCTTAAAATTTATATCAAGTTTATAAAATAGTCTGCGCCAGCAATTCAGCAAGGCTAGTGGTAAGGGTTGGTTAATTAAATTGCTGTCGCAGGCATTTAAACATATACTACACTATTAAAAACAGTAACGATGTTAACATAATAAAGGAGGAAAGCCAGTTAAGTATTTCGTATTAAGCAGGGATTTAAACAAAAACAGATTTCAAGTAAAGCACCAAAACAAGAAAACATCAATTTGGAAAAGAAAAACCTCGTAAACCCTAGAAATGCTCTAATCTGGTCCCGAATTTTTCAACCTTAAAACTAATCAGCAACGAAAGTTGACGGAAACATACGAAATACTTGACTTATAAAATACGATATGGCATTAAGTAGACCAAATCAAATGTCCCCGTTGGTCTGACAGTCCAAGTCGGTCTCTTCTTCGGCCAGAGCCAGAGGTGCCCTCAATAGGATGTCACTAACCTGTATTTTTTTAATCTGAAAAAATTATGTCTCATTATAATCCTGAAAATCAATTGGCAATTGGTACAAGACGTAACATACAGTACCCTTGAGATAAGATCTGCATTTGCGACACACCCATTTGGTGATATTTAAGAAAGAATAAGGGGAAGTTATGCAATATTTCCTGGTGAGCAATAATCAGTATTAAGTTTTGCAAGGTCTGTGGGTGGGTCATTACATAAACATCTGGTTTTGTAAACAGCAATTATACATGTACAGAAAGTTTACCTTTAAAAAGGCAACATATACCTATTAATGAGTCAGATTTTATTGAGGTAAGTACTTTACTATACCTTACTACAAAATGTAAATCAGTTGAATGTAGTACTTGTATTCAATGCATCTACAAGTTCTTCTATCCAGTACATGTACTAAAAATTATATCCAGTTGGATTATCTTGGGACCAGAAATGGGTGTTTTGGGATTAAAAAGACCAACATTTGAAAAACTAGCTTCATCTGACCATAAAACATATTTATAGAAGCTATGTTCAGCTTCTAATTGTCGCTCGTGATCATTTAAAAAAAGTGTTTCACAGATATTGTAAACATACGAACGATATCCATGTTTCTTTAAAACATGCAATGCACTAAATTTGGAAACCCCTGTTCCAGTTTCATTCGCCTTATGGAGGTATTAGGGTTCACAGCAATGCTTGCTAAAACTAATTCTTCCCTTTGATCATCAATGTTGTGTGGATGAACAGTATGTTTAAGATCTTTTTTTGAAAATGCACCGTAGTTGCTTAAATTCCTGTCTAAACATCTGTAGGTCTTACAACTCGGTTGTCTTCCTTCGGGAAATTGGTTTAAGTATTCAGCTTGAGCCAGTACAGCATTTTTGTTACAATGAATGTAAGTAGGTACTTTCACCGACGGAAAATTTTCAGCCATTTTGAATGATTGCAAATTGATGATAGTACACACACAAGCAGTTCTAAGAACTGTCAAATTAGTTTGCTTATGGCTACAAAGACAAATTGGAAATATGGTGTCCATAAAAGAAACCTATTTTTATCTAAATATCTTGAAAACGACAGAACAAAAAAAATGGAAAATAGCATTTTAAAGCTTATAAAAAAATATTATAAATTTGTTAAAACAATTTCTACTAAATTTAAAATAAAAAAGTTGGACCGAAAATTTCAGTTTTTTTTTCAAAATAAATTTTGAACTAGTTGAAAGTCATTTGTTTTCTAAATGCATGCCCATGCCCGCTGGGACAGCCTGTAGGTATACATTGTAGGTTTTACACAAAAATATTTTTATCACTGGAATTTGTCACTGTTCTCATAGCTCATCACCATTATCATGAGAATATTAGAAAATGATAAACGAATAACATCATCAATACCATCAAATATATATTCTCCTTAAATAAATTCATCTAATATCTTTTTGGCTCTCTCATATACAGACTGCCATTCTGCTCTTCCAATTAAATATTGTCAATATCAATTGTCAAACATAAAGCAAATCAGTGTTTTCAGATCAAACATTTCTGTGTAATAACTTATTTAAAACAACAGTTGGTGATCGTTTTAGATTGTTAAATAAGCAAAACTCATTTTAAGTATAATCAATATTAGGGAAAACCTGCACAGCAGGACAAATTGCCCATAAATTATGCTTGAGGAAAAAGGAAATTGGACTAAATGGTAAAACACTAAAAATGACACACTGTGTTAGGTCTGTTGCGCATGGAAAGTCAAGCACCAGCAGTTTTGCCAATACAATAAGTGGTAAGTAAATAATGCTGAAATAAATTTATGAATTAAAATAGGGATCAACACTTTTTATAGAACTGGGTCAACTAACGTGAGAAGGGGCTTGTATGTATTAGTATTTGTATTCAGTACATGTACTAGTTTTTGTACCCAATGACTGGTCTAATACTTGTATGTACTACAAGTATCTAATATGTTTTTTAAGACACACTTGTGTCATAAACGTATTCATGTAAAATATACTAGTTTTCTTAAGGGACTCATTTTTTAAAACTTCACAGTGTATGTTTGTACCTCTTTAAATTTAATAAATGAACACTTGTTTGTCCCTCCTCCTCTAAGCAAAATACCACTTCAATTAAGTGAAAATTAATCGACTCAATGATGACATTTTGACTTTCATCAATAATTAAAGAAACTCTCGCAAACTACTAACCTTTTCCGTAAAACAACACAAGAACGTAGATGGTGGTTAGTGGCAAGCATAAATGGTTAGTTTAAATAAGGAGAAGAGACTTGCTAACCTCCAATTGCTGCACAGGTCCGTCCACGACAGCCTCTATGACTACAAAAGCAACAAAACAACATTTAAAGCAATGGGGAAATGAAAAAAATATAAAACAAAAGAACAATGAACATGTACACCAAAGCGTAAAAAAGGAGCAGCTCGTCTCCGCTTGTAAAGAGAAAAGTTTTGGCTACTAACATCAATACAATCAAAAAAAATTTACCACAAATTACATGACTTACTAAAAAATCATCTTCATACTTTTTGAACAAATTGTCACCTTAGCCGTAGTAAATCAAGCTGTCTATGTCACTACAATTTTAGAAATTTCAAACGTTCTCATGGACTTGTTACAGATGTTTATTTCCTTTTTTCTGTTGTTTCACAAAATTATCTATAAAGTGGGAAGCAGAAACAAAATATAGGAAAATTGTTGCTGGTAACCTTCCAAGCTCGCTGGATCTCACACCTTGTGACTTTAATTTTATTCCACAAATAACAAACGCTAAACAGCATGTTTTTCTGTTATCACAGATATGTTAATTTAACTGAAGAGTACCTGCTACTATTTTATTCATTTTTTTAAAAAACTATTTTGGATGTACAAATTATGGCATGGGGCTTGAAGTGCCAAATTGAAAAAAAGGTGATGAAAGGTTACCAAAATAGTAAAAAAAAAATTTGAAAATGACAATACTGTCTCAAAAGTAAAGTGAAAACTTACTAAATAAATAAAAATAAATAAATTTAAATTTATTTAGAGTTCATGTTTTTCTAATATTCCCAATAAATAAACTGCAACTTTTGTTAGAAGGTATCAGTTATGCCTTCACCATGCAAAACTAGTTAAACTGTCAGTGTGACACATTGAATTTTGCTTACAATATGTCAGTAAACAAGTTTCTAGATCTCAAAAATAATATTACTAGTAACATTTTGCTCTTGATAGATAGCAACAATATTACATCTGAGCAACACATTTTCAGTTTTGAAAATAATGTTAATTTTTGACACAGTTAAATCAAATAAAATATTCAAAATGTGATATACATTTAAAGCTCTATTCACATGCCTTTCACACTATTTTGAAAAATTGTGACAAAATCCAACTTCAGAATATCTTAAAATTTTCTGAAAACTTTGGAAAAACAATTATTTTTTCCAAAAACTGTAAAATGACTTAAATATTCTCTTGAATAATACCATGTGAATCTAGCAATAAATTTGACCAAAATACCAAGCACCAAAAATTTTTTATTGATGCCATATAAACATTTCAATATCTTGAGAAGTAATTTGTACTAAATTAGACTATCAAACTTCAGTTACTGTTAACAATCTGACTGAAATAGTGAAAACTATTTCCCTTTGAAATAAGATGAAGTTGAATTTCAGGATATATTAAACTGGAGAGAATTGCTGTGTTATAATTATCACCACAATTTTGAGGCCAACTGTATTTTACTTTAAATATTTATCACTTTTGTATATTTGCTTACATAAAGTCTATTTTATTCTCTCTCATTAGAAACAAGAAAACGAACTGCTCGAAATATTCACAGAAAAAACAGCATTTACAAAGAAAGCACATTATATAATGAAAAAAAACATACGCAACTTACTGTTATCTACTGGAGCAGCGTTGGTTGTAGTGGTGCTACTACTGGACGTAGTGACTTCACCACTCTGGTTGGTCGTGATGGTCGTTACTGTTTTCGTCACCGTTAAATTTGCTAGTTGCCTAGTAAGGTTTTCCCCTGAACCCAAATGATCCTTAACACTATCTATAGTTATATCACCCACGCTACTGGATACGGTCACGTTGTGTAAGGTGTCGTCACCGTTTTCCCTAATTTCCTCGGCCTGAAAAGAATGAACCATACCAACCACAGGAACAACAAAAACGGATTACAAAAATTCCCAGTGTTTAAAAAATGCATGTCTAAATTAAATTTGTTTGTAAAGGTCATAATAATAATTATTAATGTAGTATGATCATTATTGACCAGAGGCAAATCTGTGTATTTAAAATTACTTTAGCAGGCATTTTTTAAACATGAATATTAAATACATACATAAATGCATGCTGTCTATATTCGTGATACTTAGATGTCCATATAATATTTTAAATGGAAAACATGAAATTGAAATGAACTAATTGTAATACTGTTTATTTATAAGAAAATGAAATTGTAAATAAGTTACTTTTCAAAAAATTAATGAAAAGCATCAATCTCTGCACTAAAAAGTGTAAAGAAGTCGTATTAAAGAAAGACAAATAATAATTCAAAAGATAATCGATAATAACACATGTCATATGAAGATGTAGAACATGCAAGATCACAATGAGAATATAAATAACAACAGATAATTGAGTGATAAAAAAAAGTTTGATTGAAGCAGAGTTTATGGGTAAACAAATAAAATTAGGACGAACTCAGCAAATTTTTTTGTTAGAAAATGGGATAAGAATGACTGACACTCATTACTGACAGACTGTTATTCTAAATCCACAAGATCAGATGTTTTTTTTGGCTAAGAGTGGTTGTCTTGACAAATCACGTAGGTTGTGTGTCATTGTAAGAATGCAAATAATTCTTTTTCGTTAAATATTATTAATATGACCATTGCATGCAAAAATAGATGAAATTTCTTTCATAATAAATGCCTATAATTCTCGGCATTTTGAAAAATAAGCTAAAGATGTATTCTTATAAATCACATTGCTGATTTTCTATTGCTAAGTAAATAATTCGAGAATAACTTCTATTAATAAGAGCTCACTATCAGATCAGTGGTTTATTCTTTCATACATACATTTGAAATATTATTGGATTGCAGTTCCATTATTTTAAGGCTATGCAATGTTATAATGTTTGAGTATAACTTCTTTTCTAATCGAATTTTGAAAATTTTCAAGATTAAAAGCATATTTTATTGAAGAAATGATTCAAAACTTCAATTTAGCTTAGTTTCCTCAATTTATTTCAAATTCTTTAAACCTTCCTATAAAATGCAAGCAATTGTATTAAATACATATACTAGTACTTGTATCCAGTAAGTACATGTACACTATAGTGGATGGCATCTCTACCCAAAAACCAGGGATTCCCAAATGAAAGTAAAACATTAAAATATGATATAAAACAATTTCATTTGTTCATTTGTAAAAATATTATACAACAGTACTTATTCACTATTTGATGTGTTGTATGAAAGAAATTTTTTTGTATAAGATTTGTTGAAATGACTGTTTTGAATGGAAAAAGGCGTGACTTGACAATCAAAGTTTTTGAATTTATGTAAATCAAAAAAGAACACTTGGGACCCACAATTGCTGATATATGTATAATGCTAAGGCACTAAAAACTGTCTGAAGACTTACACAAGAAATGCCTGGCAAAGAGCCCACACCACTATGAAGTGGAGAAGTTAACTTTCAAATTTCCAACAAGGGTGAAATTATACAAATCTATGAGCTGCACAAAGCAATTTGCCAGTGACAATGAACTCTTTTTTGGAATTTGGAAGCTAGATTTTTTTTATGATATATAAGAAACAATGCAACTGGCAGTTTCTGTGTGAAAGACCTGATTGTTTGATTGTGAAAAAACAAAATTTTTATTAATGTTTAAGGAGCTAAAAACTCATACTTTCTTGAGAAAATTTGGATTTTTTCAAAAGTGCTTGTGGCAAGATGACTCAGTACTTTCTTGTTGATTGTCAAATAACATTGGTGGAAAAGATACATCATTTTATATGCATTACGAGAAGGTGGATTTGTGATAAGTGAAAATGAAGTTGTGACTTTTATTTTTTGTTCCAAATATAAATTGGAAGATATGGAAGACAATTTGGACGCCATGCTATTTAAAAAATGTAACCACTAGTGAAAGAACCGAACGCCATTTTTATGAACAACACATCAAATTATTCTGAACTAGTTGATACAAATCTTTCTCCAAAATAGAAAGTAAAACAATTAATCAGAAAACTACAGAGAAAAGATAAGTAAAAGATTAATTATGCAGCAACCATGGTCATTTAGTTGTACAAATACGACCTTACCATTTTCAAAACAATCTAAATGAACATGTGTGGGCAACTGCCAAAAATTACTACGAATGAAACATTGTGACCTGGCAATTATGCCTGAAATTTTAAAAAATTGTGAGCTTCTCTGTGTACTACAACAGATAGAGTGTAGCTTACCTACCACTCTCTACTATGGATTTTTACTATAAGAAAAATTAATACTGTTGCAAATAGAATACTTTGTCTTTACTTCTTCATCATAATCATCTATACACACTAATATTAAGTGTCCATATTTCTCACTTACTTCTAAGCTCATACATTTTTCGGGAAAATTCAAGCATAGTATTCCCCTATATTCTTATGAATACAGAACTTAATGATAGCATAAGTTTCTGTAGGAAACATATGTTTTTTCCAAAGTAGTGCTCTTGAGATACACGTAAAAAGGAAGACGAAAAAAAACTACTTGGTGATTAATGTTATAAATAGCCTAATCAGTTTAGGTAAAGAAAATGAAAACAAATTGTTTTTGTTACCCTTTCCACTGTTTTTAAGCATGCCATAAAAGTTTTAAGCCTCACAAGAAATTTTCTCCATTCCAAATTCTTTGCATTAACTTTTTTGAATTTTAGCAGTTTTGATGAAGAAAATTGAAAAGACACTTAAACTTCGCATGAACCACACAAATTTGGACAACACAAGACAGACACACATACAACAAAAAAATACCTTCATATGTTCCGGTACTTAACTGCAACTCATACCTTGTCAGCGACACTGCTTTCTTTGCTTTCAGCGTTACCGTTCACCAGCGGCGCAGCATTTTCCTCTTCTTTGTCCACTTCGGCGTCGTTGGTCGCATTGGAGGTCTCTTCGTCCCTGGCGCCCTCTGGCAGTGCCAGGTAACACCTGGCGCTTGTCACGCCCCAGGTACCCAGGGATATCCTCTGCAGTTCCGATGAGGAATGTAAGTACAAAGCCTCGGCAGTTTTCGTGAAGACGAGGGAGGAAATTCCGCTAGAAGGAAAATCAAGCTCCAAATAAAATTATGAAGCTACAGGACTATTTTTTTGAAATAAAAATGTTCACTGAAAAGCAAAGCCATTCCTGATGAAAAATGTTGCACAGACAGTTAATAATAAATTCACCACCACAAAATTATGTTCCAAATTACAAAACAAAAAATAAATGTAGATTCACCCCACCCAAAGTCCAGACTTCACACCAAGTGAATATGAGCTATTAACAATATTTTTTAACCAACATATCAAATAATATATGTTTTTTTTAAGTATACTCAGGAACAAGAATTTTCTGAAGTTTATTAAGCAATACCTTCAAGAATGCAGCGCATTCGGAAAAATTTGGTGAAGTTAGAGAATATGATATTACATCTTCAAAAGTAAGCAAACTGTTTTAATAAGTATATCGATATTTTACTTACTTGATATCCTCCCTCTTGATTGTCGCAGCGTTCAACTGTCTCTTGAGATCGGGAATGCTCAGTACAAGACAGTCACCCATATTTGTTAGACAGAGAAGGTCGACTTCTTCATGTCTCGTTGTACTGTCAGGCAGAAGGCAGGAGAAAGTTCCAAAGGCCATGCGACGGACTCTTGCTCCTGAAATATTCCGTCAAAAATGGAAAAAAAACCCGGAAATTTGAGATGATAATTTTTTATTCATGATCATAACAACAACATTCATAAATATAGTTTAAAACAGTAAGGTTATGAGCTCAGAAAGCAAGTAATAGGAGCGGAATATGCACAGTAAATTTAATGCTCGGGAGCTTTTTATAATTAATATAAAAATATGCCAAAATTAATGAGTTTTATTTTACTTAAGGTTGCAATTGTAAAAGTGATTATAGTACTTCTATTAGACAAACATCTACTTACAGTAAAGGATAGCAAGCAATATGGTAATATTAATGGAGGATGTTTTTAAAAAGACAAATTACTGCAAGGAATACTAAAAAAAAGTTAGTAATAATAAGATTACAATAGGGTGAAAATTTGAAGGACATCTATCTAAATTTTGACTGAGAGTCCAGAGACTTGCATTCTTTTCCTGTGTTTGAATCTCACATTTTACTTAATATTACCAAGTAAATGTTACATGTTTTCTTGTAACAGTTAATCTATAATTAAAAAAAAAATCTTACCTTCATGTGCAGTAAGCTTGTATTTACAGAAAGGCTTCAGAGTGGGCAGTGTGAAAATCTTGAACTGCTCCTCGGAGGCGATGATCACACGGTGGGCTTGCGTAGTGTCGGGAAGTGGCGCAACGCCCTTCTCTACTTCCAGCGGTTCGGGCAGGGGTTTGCTCGAACCGTCGAGGACGGCTATGGCTATCACTGGCGCTCTGTGTTTGAGCTGAATCTCCTTGGCCAACTGACAAACCACGTCTTCCGAGTCACGCTTCGAGGCCGACGGTACGATTATCGTGAAGACGTACACTGTGCCGTTGTTCGTTCCCGCCCAGAGGGTCGGCGTTGTGTTTTGAACTGAAATAAGCAGGTTGTGATAAAAATTTTCGCAAACAAAACCATATTGAAATTTTCTGAAATCATTTTGAACAATTTTTAAGTGAGGTCATATTAGAAATTAAAAAAAAAGCCAAAAATTACACTAGAAATCACAAAGTTCTGACAGATATGAAACTAAAAATTACAATTTATTGTTACAAGATGTGTTTTTGATAACAAAAGGAAAGGATAAATATATTGCCCAAGCAAATAGATACCAGGAGGCACAAAAAAGTTATGACACATGAAAAACGCATGAAGTACCACAGATGGCGCCACATGCAAGTAGGAACCAAATTTTGTTCAAATTACTGAAAACAAAATATGGTCACCCTGTATCCTTGTAAATATTAACTCTTGCATTAATATACTTACTTCCACATCCAACGGATGGGAAGTACTGTATCGCTAAAAAAATTTTCAAAAATTTTTATTTGCTCAATCAATTTAAAATGGCCGCAAAAGCAAAAAAAAATTTGAGCAAAAAAAATTCTTGTCTGTGTGTCTGTGGTTTTGTTTGTGAACGCGATAACTTTCGAAAGACTTAATATATGAACTTGAAATTCAGCATACATATGAATCTCTACTACCCAAAGCGACCTATTGTTTTTGAAGTAAGTAGGGTACCAGGAAGGCGGTGAAATTGTGGAGTAACTACCCTTTATGCAAATTTTTATTATTTTTTTTCGTTTTAATATGTGATTAGTAGTATAACTGCGAGTATTCTTCGTCCTTATAAATTTTTCGTGCAGCAAACTGTTTAGAAAATATTAGCAAAAAGTTTCACTTAAAGAAAACGGTTTTTTCTTAATATCGCCGAAAATACTTAATATATTCAAAAATGAAAATACCATCAGACAGGAAATAACATTTCTCACAAAAAGTGTCTTAAAAAATTTATCCAAAATTTTGACATATTCGAAATATTTCCAAAAAACGTATTTTGGAATCTGCCGATACGATATATTTAAATTTTGGTATTATATAGAAAATAAAATTTCTGATCGAAAAGCACTCTTGCAATTTTTTTGTTAAGTTAATATTTTTTGAGTTATTTGGAAAAAAACAATTTTAAAAATTTATGTATTTTTGCTATCACGAGAACGATTTGTCTTAGAAAAATATGTGTAGAGAGAAAAAATGCTCAAGACCTGATTACTGATCGTATAGTGTTAAAAAATAAAAGCGTAAAAATGTCATTTTGACAATTGGATGTGGTAGTAGTATTGATTCAATTTGCAGTTTTTTTTTCTTTTTGGTTAAAGGCGATACTTTGAACTAATAATAATATTCAAAATTTTGGGAAAACAGTGAACCCGATCATGCTCTCTGTTCTATAAAATTATTTTGCATTATACACAGGGTGTCCCATTTTTTGGCGTTACGGAACTATATAGTCAAAAATAAAGGACATTTTGATACCAACACAGTGTTCTACTCTTTACCATATCGGCTATATTTGATTTTTTTTTTAAATAAATAAAAAAAATAAAATAAAAATTAAAGGATATTTAGCTATTGTATGAAACATCCACCAAAAATATTTTCTAACACAATTTCAACTTTCAGTTTTTGATCATGGATAGCTTGATTTAGCACAACTTTTATACAAAACATTTTCTAATTTTTTTATATCGATTGAAACTACATTAATGAATGATAATGGCCCTACTGTGMAACACAAGTAGTAATATTCCCACATCCTAATTGAAATAATTAGCAAAGAATTCTTGTTCTACAAAAAAAAATTAAAATTTTCATTTGCTGTACAGCAACACCATTTTGAGGTGGGGTTAAAATGACGTGTTACGAAAAAATTATGAAGTACCTAACTGAATTTAGACAAATTATTAAAAAAAAATAATTACCTAAACTTTCCTCATATTGAAAATTGATTAAAAAAAAATTAGCCAAAACTCACCGCTTACTAGGAAAGTTCTGGCGAAGTACAAGCAACGCACGATGGAACCCATGCCGTCATCAACAGGCCTAGCTTCAATTTGCCTCTCCACGGGTTTGGCGTCCAACGGAGAAATTTGTGAATCATCGGCGGCCGGCAATTTTCTGGGTGGGGGTGAGGTGTTGGCTCCCGGCGAAGGAGCATTACCAGATGGGCTACTTTGGGTGTTGCGTCGCTGAGATCTTCCCTTTCGGAGCCTTCTGAATGATTCGCGGAGGGACTTCTTGAAAGACTTACGACGGGATATGGGAGTGTCACCCGCTCCTGTGAGATCTAACGATGGATGAAAATGGAAAATTTAAAAAACTGGTTCAATCTTCAAATTTATTTCTTACCATTCGGATTCAAGGTGCACTTCACTAGGACTGGTTTAAGTTTGATGTAATCAAAGAGTGCAAGACCATGAGCAGTACCAGCTGCTACTAGGCCCCAATCGGCCTGCAGAACACAACACGTCACAGCGGCGGGCGGATGAAGCTGTAGGATAGAATTTGCTTGGAAGCCCCTCGTTTGATGCAGTTCTCCTGAAGGAACAAAAAAATCTGGAGTCAATACCACTGCAATTAACTAATCCACGGGAATTGATACTCCGACATCCAACGTAAAAAGTAGGTGGTTCTATTTAAAAAAATGTAAGTTTAGTTCAGTACTCAAAAACTGGCAATGCTGTGTAAATAAATCGTGTTTATTGAGTACTCCTTTGCAGCCACCATTTTATTCAAAATATTTTTCTCTTAAGAATTCTAATAMAGCCGTCAAATGGGTGAACACATATAAGCAAATTTTAAAAAAGATTATCACGATGATCCTAATAATTATCGAACAATATCTCCTGTTCCAATTTTAGGTAAAATATTAGAAGCTGTTCTAAAAAGGCAAATTTGTAGTTATTTTGATAATTATAATTTTAACAGTTAGTTAGGATTTAGGATTTAGAAATAAAGGCTCCACCACTATGGTTATCAATAAGTTAAATGATATAAATCTAGAAGCTTTTGAAAGGAAAGACTATGGAATTGCTTTATGCCTTGACCTTACAAAGACTGTTGACCGTGTCTCTTGGGATTTTGGTCGATAAGCTAAGGAAGTATGGATTTGATAATTCTATTGTATGTTAGTTATCAAAATGTTAACTCATATTGTAATGAGTTGGAAGTTGGGGTTGCCCAAGGCTCTGTACTTGGCCCTATATTGTTTCTCATATATTTCAATGACTTGCCTGTGCCTAAAATGTCCAATTATATCCTTTTTGTTGATGACACCACATTCTCTTATAGTCATAGCACTATGGCCAAATTACAAGAAGTTGTTACTTGTTCTCAAAGTGAAGTTATTGCTACGTTCTCTACTAACAGATTACTTTTAAATGAAAATAAACCTCAATTAATTTTATTTTATTCTGGATAGCAAAATGACTTTGATTCACATGTTACTCATCTTGCTAAAATTAAAATTGTTTGTTCTTAGAAGAACACGGCCATTGGTGTCTGGTGAGATTATAATGTTGACGTATTATGCTTACATTTAATTTATAATAATTTATAAACGAAAGTATTTACCTCTCATATTGCTAGGACCAGCCATTTTTGATAAAATTAAGAGATTCTGTTCCGAACCGCATTACAACCAAAAAAAAAATTTCTTCATTTATTTTTTTATATATTTTCTATGTAACTTTATTCTTTAAAAAAATTTGCTTTTTGAAATTACACACATATTATTCATTTGCAAAAAAAACCTGCTGCCCCCACAACACCACCTGTGCTTTTTTAAATATGAAACACTACCCTATGCCAAATTAATGGCAATTGCCTAATTTAAGTGCCTTACAAAAACTTTCGTAATATTTTCACTTCAGAAACATGCACCAGCAGAATTCATGATATCGAATTTTAAAACACCCTGTATAGAGTGTATAGAGTGGATATTGGACTCGAGGCTTCTTAATGTAAAGCAAAGAGTGTAAATTAAAACATTTCCATTTATATTTAAATTATTAAAATATGAACTAGATAATTTCCAAATAAAGACAACACGAGTTGGATGAAAAGTACATAAATATGGAATTAGAAATAATTTGCAATAAATCCAGTATTCATAAAAGGGTTTCAGATGTTTCATGGTTTACACCTTTGCTCTTGAACTATGAAGTAGTCTACAACAAAATTTGTCAAAAATATAGGAGTTTGTATATTTTTGTATTTATATAAAGAGTTTATCAATGCTTCTGTAGATAATACCCAAGTAAAGTATAAATTTCAAACCGATGAAATTTCGCAAGCAAATCAATATTTAAATAGTGATTAAAAGAACCAACATTCATAACTCAATTTACAAAAATGTCCTCTGCTTTATTTTTGTGCTAATTGTTAACTGTTTAAGCTTACCAGTTCATAAGTTAATTTCTTTACCAATTTCAGATTGAATTATTTTAATTTTAAAACTTACAAAATGTTCCAAATTTGCTTACCTTGGCGTGGGGCTAGCTGGTCGTGTCCTTTCCATACAAATCCATCTCTGTCGTTGACAATATTCATTATAGTTACTTTGAGTTCAGCATCTAATACCTCTGTGTCGAATTTGGCAATCACAACATGTCCTGCGGTGCCAGCAACAACTAAAGTTCCAGAGAGGGGACACAATACGACTCTTTTCACAGCCAGACGTGGGTCATCCGAATAAGGATCAAAAACGCCGGTTTTCCTAAATGGAGGCCATTCTTCTTCCGAATCTGACTCAGCTGGAGGCTCTGAGAAAGAAATTTTGATGGTAAAAGGAATTGTGTTTACTGAGGTTGTAGATAAGAGATACTGGTCAAAATATTATATAAAAGGAATAATTTTCCTATCATGTAATACAAAACAGAATATGTAATTATGTGATATAAAATCATATAAAAATAACAGATGGTTATTGTACCATTATTTTGAAGTTTACACCTTATCACAATGTAATCTAATATCATAAATTATTTATTCGTTAATAAAGCCTAAAGGTACTGTAAATATGAGTCAATAATTAGGATCACAAATAGCTATGGAGATAAAAAAGTAGGTTATAAAAATATCACACTATATCTCCAACTGACCTTAAAACAATGAATTTGAAAGAAATTGGTTTTAGATGCCATTATTATGTTGCTTCACTGCCACCAAAAGCAGCACCTTAACAACTCTATTTTAACAGAGCACCTTTTCACTTACCAGCAATTTCTTCGCCCGTGAACAGATTCGAGGTGCTGAATTTGTAAATGGGCGTCAAGGTTGTACCACCAGCATCCCAGAATCGGACTGTACCATCTTCATGACCAGTCAAAAGAAGTTCACGACGAACAAAGGCACTTTTACCACACAACAATTTTCCACCATTTATTGGCCAAGATCGGTTAGAATAGAGATGGCTGGTTTGAGCTTTTCCGGCATCTTTCAGTTGTTCCCACAGGTCTTCTGGTACACCTGTAAAAAATTGGAAGTGCTCAATTTAAAAAAGGAGTATTCTGTCTTACGTATGTACAGGGTGAGCAAATAAGAGAGGTGGCCGGTCGTATCTCATAAAACAGTGTAGCTCTAGAGCTTTGAGGTAAAAATTTTTTTTACGTAAAGTGTCCAAGAGAAATTGCTGGAAAATATTTTCGCTTTTGTAAAGTGATCGCTAGAGGGCACTGTGGTACCTCCAAATTACAAAATTAATGTTTGTGTCATTTTTAGCCTAATAAATATCTGCGGTATTAAACATATCAAGATTGTTTGGACTAAAATCTACCATTTTTGTTTAGAACATTTTTTTTTAAATGTCAAATAAATGCGGGTGAATATTTATATAGAAAATCGCTAATATTTAAGGTTTGGCTAGACCGATTTCAACCAACGAAGTGTCGTTTTCAAGAGCTTATGTGCCGTTATAAAAAGCAATTTTAAGTGTCAAAACATTGTTTGTGTGTTGACCGCAAGAGGGCGTTTTCTGAAGTTACTACCTAAATATCAATTTTTCTCGAAATTTTTAAATGGTGCTGTTTTTGCCATTTTAATCTATATTCAATTGTTCTTTTAATGAAGTAAATAGTCTTATATCTTTGCATTTAAAAATTTCGAGAAAAATTGATATTTATGTAGTAACTTTAGAAAACGCCCTCTTGCGGTCAACACACAAACAATGTTCTGACACTTAAAATTGCTATATATAACGGCACATAAGCTCTTGAAAACGACAACTCGCTTGAAATCAGTCAAGCCAAACCTTAAACATTAGCAATTTTCTATATTAATATTCACCCGCCCCTAACTCATTTATTTGATATTTAACAAAAAAATGTTCTAAACAAAAATGGTAGATTTTAGTCCAAACAATCTTAAAATGTTTAATACCGCAGACATTTATTAGGCTAAAAATGACACAAACATTAATTTTGTAATTTGGAGGTACCACAGTGCCCTCTAGTGGTCACTTTACAAACTCGAAAATATTTTCCAGCAATTTCTCTTGGCCACTTTACTTAAGAAATTTTTTACCTCAAAGCTCTAGGGCTACTGGTTTATGAGATATGACCGGACCCCTCTCTGATTTGCTCACCCGTACAATATATTTATGCAGCTTTTCTGCAAAAATGTCTTGATAAAATCCAAAGGATAATTAATAATAATATTCATGGAAAATCATCTGTAAAAACTTTAAAACACATTTTCAGCATTGACTTTTATGTTCAATTTTTGCAGGAAAAGTAGTTTTAAAGGCGTTAACAACATAAAAAGTAGACAAAAGCTAGTTTGAAATAACTAGTTGTAAACTGAGACTCAATTTCTACTATAGTGATTTTTCATATTTTTTTTAAGGGGAAGCAACAGTTCCATCTCCATAAAAAAACATTGTAAATAATTGGAATTAAAAGTTTGTAAAAAATACAAGAAACTGATTTTATAAAAATGAATAATACAACCACATAGAGACAGCTAGTACATTTATTATTATATTATTATTAATATTCAGACAACGATTTAAACTATCCAATATCCATGCAGTGATATTTATGCATTTTCAGTGTGCCAGGCATTGCCTGTCACACCGACTATACTTTTATGCCACTTATGATAGGTCGGATTATTTATAATAAATAGTATAATATATAATTTATAATATTGGTAAGGTAATACTACTCACTCCATTATATATATATTTTAATTCTAAATTATACAAATTGAAGTTTAACATAACTTTTTTTTTAATTTATCACTTGTTAATTTGAAGTTGGAGTTATCAAATCTCGTATATTGTAAATTCATTTTATAAAAGAACTTGTAATTACATTGTAACCATTTGTAGCAACCCTAAAGAAGGTGAGAATAAATCCACCGAAAGCTTGGTTTATAATATGAAGAGTATTATTTAACAGAAAGAAAAAGTTCGAACATCCCGTTATAACGTTACATATTGTCATCTATAATCTAATACAACCGTTAACTCTACTAAGTATATTTTATAAGGACAAAATTATGATTTTTTTACAATTTCCCTAATATGTAAATTATTGTTTGTAAGTCGAAACCAGAAGATGATAGCAAATTGCGATTTTGACCAAAATTTTTTCTGATCATCTTTGTTACTGAGATCCTTTATTTGAATATCTAAGTCTAGTGTACTAGTAACTTCTAATTCTGAATACATTTATATATTCTATTTTTCTTATGAATTATATTTAAGGACATAATAACTAGGGATGCGTCAAGCCAAGTTGCCTAATGTTTTCATAAATTACTTAACTTTAAAACTAATAATTTGATCTTTTGGTCATTTCTGCTTGACTTGGTATGAAGTCTTTTCAAGCCGTTTGAGTCCAAATGAGGCTTAAATAATCCATTCATCTTACCTGAAACATGTTGACTGCAGGTTACAGCGGAAGCATGCAAAGACACCAAATAAGGCAAGTTCATCATCTTCCAATCTTCCGACAGCAGATCGATGACTACCAGCTCCTCTTCAGCCAAAACAACCAGCGCTTCAACCTGCCCATCCTTCGCATCCCCATTCACCTCGTTCTCTGCATCCTCCTCATTTTCGTCCCTCACTTCTGAATCGATAAACAAAAAGTCAATCACCTTGCTGGTGAAATCGAAAACGGCATGTTTTGTATCGTGGATGCAAGAAACCGTGTATTTATCACCGTAGCTGGCCCTCGGAAGTCCACCAGTGAAGGCGATCAGCCGACTGTCGTTCAAATCTCGTGTCAAAATCTTCGGAATCGCTTTGCAAGGAAAGGGACCATAAGTTGTTACTGCCTCTTCGACAGGTTTTTCACCGTCCTCCACGTCCCAGACCATGTAGCTGCCATCGTTGTGGGAAGAAMTGAAAGTTTTGCCCTGGTCGCCMCAACAAAAAGATTCGAGCTGTTGGTTGTTAATGAAAGTCCTGACGGCCGTGTTTTCGGTTCGGTTCCACAAAACAATGAGGCCGCGGTTGTAGCCAATCAGGATGCTGTCGGGTTCACCGGGCTGTTCCAAAACTGCTTCGACCGCCCCCGGGTTTAGTTTATAATCTTGCGGGACACTGCACAAAAATAATTTATGACATGTAATCACATGAAGTTTCGTTATACTAGTACTCACTTCTGCATGACCACGTCCTGGTAAATGATATCAGGGGTCATTGTGAATGTGCTCAAGTCCAACACATAGATGTTGCCACCCTCGGTGCCTAGCAGCAGGTGGTTGCCACCTGATTCAACGCATATGGCAGAAATTTTCTTCAATTTGCCTTCCAGGGCTTGGGATTTGACTTCCACCAGGGAACTTTTGTTCACCTCCCACAAATGGAGGGAGTTATCATCACAGAGTGACACCACTCTTCCAACATTTGGTAAGAAGACAAGCCTTAAATAAAATTAGAAATGGCAGTTAAGATTACATATACTTTCTTTTCTGAGCTGGTGTTTGGTAAACCATAAACAACTGAAGAGATGACAGATTCCAGTGTGTTTCAAACATTTACAGAAAGAAACGTCTGTTCTGATCATTTTACTATTGCTATTAATAATTCCAATTAACAAAATAAAAAAAAAATGGTTATTTCCTTCATGAGTTCAAAGGCATATGAACAAGAATACTGATCTTGTGAATTCTTCTTTAATATAATAATTCTTGAAGTGTAATCCACTTAATTCTTTAATTATAAAGCGCTTTCGACTAACAGGTAGTCATCGTCATTACAATATAGGTCAAAACATAGAAAAAAGAAACTTTTACAATACGATAGACAGTCAAAAAATTTAGAAACAAGCAAACTTGACTACAAACCAAAAGTAACCAACATGCCTGCAACACAAACGTAATATTAATTTAGATCAAATAAATAGTTTAAAACAGGACAACTGAAATCACAAGAATCATTTAAAATAGTAAAATTTTGTTCGCTAACAATTTTATAATTTCTAAAATTTCCAAAAAATTTAATTTTGAGGATTTACTGCACAAATGTAATAAATTTAAATTGTTTAGTGTGGCAGTGTGTTTATTCAACAATAAGTGGTTAGCTAACGAAGAATTTGTTGTTACAATATCTGTATTCCTATATGTACTTATCGAATTGTTTTAGATGTTCTTTACCTCTAATTAAAAAAGATCTTCCCGTTTGTCCAATATAAACTGAATTGCAATCATTGCATGAAAAACTATAGACGCCTGAATTATTTAAAACTGGAATTTTGTCTTTATTGCGGACAACACGGGAAAACACACTGCCTACGGTAGAAAAAGCAATATTTATTCCATGAGAAGAAAATAATTTAGACAGGGTAACTGAGACTTGACCAGCAAACTTAAGAGGAAACCAAACCTTAACTTTGTCATCAAAATAACTTGTACAGAAAGAATATTTAAATTTTGTCAAATACTTAAAATAGAGTTATTCTATTAAATAATTTGGGAAATTGTTATTGAAAGCAATTTGGAGAATTACACATAATTCTTTTTCGAAAGCATTTAATGAAAAAAGTGAATGAAAAACAGCCATTTTGTGTGAATAAGGGTGTAAAGATTAATAAGGAATAACATTGTCTGTACAAGTGGATTTTCTAAAAATTTCGAAAGAAAGGTTAAAAGAAATTTCGTCATGTATAATTAATAAATCTAAAAAGGAAATCTGATTATTACTTTCTGTCTCACAACTGAAATATATAGAAGCATGTAAGGAATTAATAAAAGAAAGAAAATTATTTAGATCATCTGAATTACCTGTAAATAGACACAAAACATCATCTACATAACGGTACCAGAATTTAATGTGAGAAGAGAAACAAGTGTTTTTGAAAATATCCTTTTCTAAATTGTTCATAAAAAGTTCAGCTAGAAATGGACCAAGAGAAGAACCCACAGCTAAACCCGACTCTTGTATACAATTTTTATTACTGAAACAGAAAAAATTTTGATTTAACACAAACTCTGTTAACGAAACCAATTATTTTTATGTTTTAAAGATAAATTACAGTTCTGATTAAGTAGATTACTTAAAATGTTTAACAATCTTTTGGTGGAATGGAAAAAATAAACTGTTTACATCAAAAGAAACGAGGAAGCTATCTTTAGGAATTTCGAAATTTTTAAGTTTGTTGGTCAAATCCAGTGTATTTTTAATAGCAAAGTGATTTTCAAAATTTAGAACCTGTATAAAACATTTATACTTATTGTAAGTTTGGCTTATTGCTCATTTTCAATTTAGACTTTGTAAAATTATATATATTTGGGAGTGGCATTTCATTCTACAAAAGTAACAGTAAATTTAATAATAAATAAATACAATTAATTTTTCTTTCATAAGAATAACTCCTTTCTTTCAATAATAACTACCTAAATGGTAATAATCAGTGATTTATGAATTAGTCAGTATAAAAATCTGTTATCTATGCTATTATTTTTGATTAGTAAATTATTTCGACTAATCGAGTAATTGTGTCGATTAATTGATATTTATTATTTATTATTATTAATTTATTTCTAAACAAACAATTGCTGATTTTCTTAATCATGCAGGCCTAGTTGTGATGAAATACTAAATACTAGTGAGTGTCAAAATGCTGAAACCTTCAAGTTTTTTTGCCAAAGTTAAATAGTTACTTTAAGTAAATTAAAATACTTTGGAAAAGAAAAAGAACACAAGTTTGTTCTTAAATCGTTTTTGAACATCTCTTGTGAATGGTAATTTGCTGAAATTTTTCAATCACAGATGTTACAATATTATTTGTGTGGGAGTTTTTACTTTTTTTTCCTTCTTTATTATTTGGCTTTTGTCACACATTTTTATATAAATGATAGGGCATTTAATTCTGCACAAAAAAAGTTAAGTAAATTTCTTTTCTAAAACAACAGATTTATGTTTTAAAAGGTTATTTGAATAAATACTAACACAAATGGCACAAAATCTCATTACTATTCTGTCAATTTTCTACATAGTTTTCAAAAATTATGGCCATTACTGATATTTATTTGTAGCATCTCGACATCCGAGAATAGAAAATTATTACATGAATTGCTCAAAATCTAAGTTTAAAAATATTGTTTACATGGAATCTGGTGCCAAAACTCAATTTAAGAGCACATATACATTTGTGGTATACAAACTTGTAGTTTTAAAGAAAAATGGTACTTCATTCTTGTTATGTAGAATGAAATGTTCTATTATTTAGCTTTATTAGGAAAATAATAGAGCAAAACTAAAGTAAATATTGATGTTTATTTTTTTAACATATCCACAAATTAGTACTTTGGTAACAATAGTTTTCAGAAATACCTAAAGCTCATTATAAATATGTTAATTATGTATTCTTCTCAAATTAACAATTCGAGAGATGTGTGCAACTGTGTTTTACCGCATTTAAGGTAAACAGCTGTAGTGTATTAGGGATTAATATTAATACAAACAATATAGAATCAACATGAGAATTTGGTTTGAAAATATCAGACATTTTTGTACCATACATTATATATTAGTAACATATCTTGAATTTTTTATCAGCTGAAAAAAATAAATACAAAATAAACACCTATATCTTTCTATCTATCATAACAAATTATCCATGTTTAAATTCCATTAATTTAATTGATTGTTACACATTATTTTGGGCTTGAATGCAAGTAACATACATTCTTTTATGGAAAAACGAACACCAACTCAGAAACAAAGTTTAATGATTAAATCTCTTTAACAAACCACACCAAATGCAATGATAAACAACACCAATAAACATAAGCTTTTGCAATCTGACAGTATAATATATGTTTGCTACTTAAATCTCTTACCTGGTAACAGCAGTGTTGTTCTGATGTTGTCCATAGAACTCAACACCTGGTCTTCCAAAGACTTTGATAGCACCGGTAGCTGTACCAATACACAGAAGACGTAGTGTAGGATCCCAAGCGAGGGCTGTGGGTTTGTGTGGGAATCCATGTTGTAAGGTCTGAAAAGATATAAAATTGTTGCATGACAAAATGAAAGCGTAATTGCAATGAAAAATATATAAAAAAGTTCTTAAGAAAATTTTGATAAGAAAGCGAGTCCACCAAAGATTTTTTCAGAATAAAACAGAAAAATAGTCACAATTCTATTTTTTTTTAGTTTTAAGTCGTTGGGAAGCTTAACAAAGGCCCGTTTTGGTTTGCATCTAAAAAATGAACGAAAATGACAGCTCATACCAGCAATACTGCATGACATTATCTGATTGGGGATATTATTTCCTACAACTTTCGTATTTACACTTTTCATGTAAAATTAGAATCAGCGATGTTAAAGAAATAAAAATGTATCGCAAATTTTTTTTTATATTCTCACAAAAAAAGTTTCAAGTGGGCTGGCGCACCAATCAGAATAAGAATTTTTTTTAATTTCGTAGAATTCATTGCACAGTTGACATTATAAAAACGTTTCAATGAATTACATTTTTCAAAATGCCACAATAATTATCTTACTGCACCAATGTGCATGAATGAGTAAGAAATCATTCAACATCACATTATGCTAATTTATAACAATTACTCTAGTTGAATGAGCAATAATTTTGTTAGCACATGTTGCATACGAAGCCTGTTCCACTGATTATGAAGTTTGTGCCAAATGCTTTTCAATTCCTTATTTATGAAACTCTAAGTACTAGAAGGTTATTTCCTAAAAGTGCTAACAAAAACTGAATTACAGTCAGATTTAAAATAATTCAACATCTCTATCAGAGCTTTTACAATCTAAACCAACTAAAATCGTAGATTTTTTTGAAGATAACACCATATTATATTGATTATTGCTAAATACGGGCAATTACACTAAGAAAAAATAATTATTTTGTATTAATTTGAACATTGTTTACAAATTTTGTATAAGTTGGTTTTATTGATTCACCTCTTATAATTGGATTTTGTTCTATCCTTTTCTTACCATTAAGTTTTACATTCAAAAAGGACAAAACTAAATGACAACCGTTTGATGTTTTTAACGATCTATAATTATTGTGTGTGAAATGATGAAAGTAGGTACTTTAAAAACTTTTTTGGAAAAAATATTACTGTACTAGGCAGGCCTACTAATATTATTTATTTTAAAGTTCAGTCTTTCATATTAAAAAAAAACACTAACGGGATCTCTCCTGACTTCTGACTACTACTACTAATACTACTTTTAGAGTTTGTTTTGCGGTCTTTTTCATTGAAAGAAAAAGACCAGACATATCTGAATACCCCTTTCCTTAAAGAAATTTTAGGCCTCATTCATAAGCGTCCTGATTTCAGAAAATATCTCGGAAAATCTAAATCATTTTTTTCTAGGAATTGCTTTGCGATTAATTTCTGTTCCATTTATTGTTACTATTGTTAATATACGTTATTCCTAAGTTGGGTGTGTCCCCACCCCATAAAACGCAGTTCTTTACCGAGGATGACAGAATTATTATAAGGCCATTGCTTGAACTAATGCTTCCTTTGGTTCGCTAACATCGTCATCAAAGATTTGATTGGTGTCGAGTGGTTTTATAAAAATCGAGATATACGCAGAAATTACTCTTTAATATGCTATACAATGCATTCTAAAGGCAATTTGGGAAGCCAGATTTATCATGAATGTTTGTATACGTTCTATTTTGCATTTAAAAGAGATCAATCACATAAAATCTTCATTAAGTACAATTTATCTTGTGAAACGCAGATTACAAAAAAGAAACTGACATTTACCGATCGATAGAGCTGTAAATACACTACAAATATCCTAATAAATGTAGAGCACTCAAAATTAAAATAGCAGACCTTAAATACTCGTAAATCCGTTCGATGGCTTAATTTTATTATCTAGGTCACACATAAACGATTATTCCAGGCATAACCCGATTACACTTAGGAACTTGCATTAAAAACACAATAATGCGATGTCCAACATAGAGAGCGCTAATAAAACAGCCCACAGTAGTAGGAAATGATTACATTAGAAACAATCCTGTGACAATATAATGGTTGCGCAAAGCACGTGATAACAATAACGCTCACGTTATTTTATTAAGAAATCTTGGAGTTATGTGCGGTGGGAACACGGACACGATTCGTGCAAAAAAACGTGAATTGCCGCTAATATCGTGGGAAAAAAGTACCTACATGAAAGTACTGATATCTAGTCAGAAAAAGTTTATAGTAGTCAAAATGTAATGGATGCTACGAATACATCTAAAGAGTTATTAAAGTTCAACATCCAAAAGCGGTACGATGGTGAAACTGTAAAATTTTTTAAGATACCTGTGTTTTAAAAAGTCCATTGCGATGTGGGTATAAGAAAAAAGAAAAGCTTACCTGTAACGTAAGCGATTAATGTCTCGTTTTGAAGACGATGGAAGATGGTTTACGCTAACGTTATTGCGAATTCAAGTGAAGGATCGAAAAATGATGATTAAATAATAATTAATCAGAAAACATGAAACCTATTTTTATGTTTGTATGTATTGACAACAATCGAACTTCTATTTCTTAAAATTTTGTGTGGATTATGTATTCTGGAAATATGTCATAAACTATAAAGTTGCATATTTTTACGGGCTAGTGATGTTCAGATATTTGCATAAAAATACTCGACCTATAGATACTCAAGTAAAACTTTAAAAGTCATAGGAAAGTAAAGGACATAGAGAAAAAAATCTTAATACTAAAGTGTTACGCATTTTTAAGCCGTATCACAAAATGTCGGGTATTTGTTGTAGGTACCATAAACTGTGTCGTTTTTTGACCAACAAGTAATATACATTGATGTCATTAGATTCCTTATTTTTTATTCAAAGATTTATCACACAAGACATCTTATCTTATAATCAAGCGAATTATTTGTGTCTCGCCGTATTAACATGTTTATGAAAGTTTTATCAACGACAAATATGTGAAAAAGACGACATGCTGTTTTGTTTACGCTCAATGCTACAAATATTCATTTGATGCGTTTAAGAACAGGCAAAATAAAAAAATAGCTTTTTTGCTAAAATGCGAGAGGTGGAGAAACCAAAAGTATACCGTATAAAGAATCTTAAAAAATACTGAGAAAAGTGGATACCGACCCTATAAACATAGTTACTCTAATACACCATTTATGCATTGAAAATTTTGATAGAAGACGCAGATGGTTATTAAACAATTCCGCACGGGACAAGGACATTTTGAGTACAATATTTTGGAGTTATGAACGCCATTTCGGTGACGGCCGATTATTTAATAGCAACATTCATTATCGCTACACCGAAACACATTTTAAAGTGCGTTTTGAAGTCGATGTGTGGTTAGGAGTACTAGGAACAAAAATAATTGGTTCATATATTATATTTTTTGAAAGTACCTTTAGCGATCATGCTTCTCCAAAATTCTCCAAACATCAGTATATTATATACGTTAGTTTTACAATAAGCATAACTCAATCTTCCAATACCTTTCGAAAATTCAGAACATTTTTGTCCATTACTTACAACCCAAAGATATTTTCAACGTCTATATATTTTTTAATAAAGTACCATTTGGTGGTAGCGATTGAAGCGCAGTGTTAACCACCTACACCTAAAGTGCTATTGGTTGTTAGAAGTTCAGATCGAAAATAAAGTCATGGTATTTCAATTCATAAACCAATGAAAATAAATTAAATTAGAAGAACAGTATGGTCTTATTACAGAGAGTCGAGGTGAAAGGTTACGCCGTGACGAAACAAGTACACTTGATCACTTCAATACAGATTTATGACACCCAATAAAGGAATCAGAACAATTCGACATTTGAACAGTCAACTGACTCAACTGAAGACAGATAATATGTTTATTTCCAAGACCAAGATTTAATTCGTACAAAATTCCAACTACCACATTAAAATAATTAAGTAATTAAATTGAGGGTAAAAAGGGCCCTAGCTAGGAAACTGAAGAATGCCATCAAATTCAAATTTAAGGTTATAATAATTTGTAACTCCACAGTTTGCTGTCCATCGTCTAACTTGTGTATTTTCCCAAAAACAGTTAAAAGTGGCCTGTTGCTAAATCAGGCGAATACGCTGGGTATCTATTGATTTTTCGGTTTAATTTGCCTTTGAATAAGACTGATTTCTCGGTGAATATCATCATGTGGTGTGTCAGCCATACCTCCACTTTATAAGAACCACGAAGAGTGGGAGTATCTTAGAAAACATATATTTTTTAAAAGAATCTTTTAGGCGATTATTATACCTTGAGGAATTTTGCCAGACCCAGAAAAGATTAAGGTAATACACCTCACGAATTAGTATTTGATAAACTATGCAACATTCCAATAAACGCGACGTACAAAATATATCTTTTATATAGTATTTACGATTATCTAATACAACTTAGATACCGGCAACATAGACCATAGAGGCTCGTACATTAATTAAAAACTAGAATACTAGAAATATGTAAACTCAATAACATAAGAAAAGTGACCTGGTTGTAATAAAAAGTGAAACCGGCATCAAACTGAACGCTGTTGGACCAAACGTGACTGTAGTGAAATACTATATTGTTACAATGGTTCACAAAAATACAACAAAATTTTACTACGCTCCTAGTAGAACAGACTAGAAGTGGTGTGCTATTAAAATGATTTATCAGACATTACTGTAAAACAAAAAATCAATTCTTTTTTGTATATATAGGAGGAAGCTGTGTGTGTCAGCGACCCCTTCTGTGTTTAGGAACCAGAGAGAAGGAAATAAGCAGAAAAGTTAAGAATTAGGTCCCAATGCTGCGTAAAATTGACTGTAGATATAATAGTTATTCAAAAAGAAGAAATACATATACTACCTAAGGAGACGAGTTTCTATCTTCTACCCCAATCCTGCAATCAAAGGACCAACTTTACAATCCTAACTTAGTAAAGTTCAGGTATACTTTTAAAAAGAAATTAATAGATATAATGCATGTAAAATTGCGGCATAGGCAATTTATTTATATTTAAAGTTTTATCTGATCTTGTCACTATTTTTATAACAAAGTCAAACGTTTAAACTGAAATATCTTCAAACCAGACAAAGGGAGTTATATACTACAGTCTTACGTACAAGTACGTAAAAATATCCAGTCTATATACTCAAAGTATTAAATTTAGACTTATATTAGACTAAAACGTTTAATTTTCTACAAAACAAAACATTAGTTAATGACAAATATTTATTTGAGATGGAGGAAGATCATTTAATTCAAGTCTACTGTAGCGAAAGATTAGCTATGTATATAAATAGGCAGTAAATAGGGGGCGGGAGGGAACTCTCGCGGTACACCTGACTTAATCCGTATACAAGAAGGGCATATTTTATCTTATGACCTATTTCCCCCGAAGACAACAATTTTAGTTTTAATCCCTTTCCGGGTAAAATACTCATTATTTTCAATTCTCGGAAAATAAAACAGGTAATTTAAGATGGGGTACTGAAAAACATTTTGTCACTCTTCACATTCATTTAAAAAATTGTTCTAAGCACGACAACATGGAAACAATATTAAATCCGCGTTGAAATACACTTCTGGTGTCTGAAAACTATAAATTTCACAAGTGTGAAAAAACTAACCTTGGTGTTAAGTGGAGGTGTATACAAAAGGAATGCCCATCCAATATTTTACAGACGGGGACATATCTGTAATCATCGGTACGCAGTTTTTTATTTTGCTAGATTCTATTCCCTTTCTTTAAAAAACTGACCCATACCATTGCACAAAAATTAACAAGTTATAACTTCTAAATTAAAAAGTTTGTACTCAAGAGCAATAGTTCCAAATACTTTTGTATTCATTTGTTGTAATTTTTGTGAAAGCGCTAAAGCTTTATGCATAATTATAAAAAAATCGACAATTTGGAAGTTGTTAATTATTTTTAATAGTTCCCCAAAACAATACCGACAATTTTCAAAATTCGTATATGTATTTTAAGCCACGTATAATAATTCAGGTAGTTTAATATACAAGGTGTCCATTTTATCAGGGCGCCTGAGGACACCTCTTCATTATATCATTTTTACACGATAAAAAATTGCACGAAATACATGTGTGTCCAATTTTAAAAGCTACAAGAAGTACCTACAAGATTATGTAAAAAACTATCTATATAAACAGCAGGATCAAAAATTTTTTGTTTGTACGGCTTCAATAATGCCTAAACTTTTTAATAACAAATAATATAATAATAAAAACTACAAGGTTTTTACATAAAAAAGGTATCTTCACTTGTTTAAAATTGATATCGGCATCAGTGTTTGAGAAAAATCGATTTTAAAATCGCGGTGCAGACTAAATCAAACACTACACCTATGTTGAAATTTTCAAATTATTTTGGAACCGATATAATATATGCATAGCAATGTTCGTGCTGGATGTGACAGGTTTTTTTTTTAGATAAACATATTTCTCATTGTCATCCAGAATGTAAAACTTTACAACCACAAGCTGTATCAAACACTCTTAAAAGAAAAGGAAAAGATCTTAGCGAGAAACCGTCCAAAATACCTGTAATCCGTCACAAATTAACACAAACGCATTCTGAGTTACTGGACATGACTTATGACTTATATTCGTAAATGTATATACTACAATCGTCGCAGTACTAGGTATGCCTCCTATACCGAAAAGCATTCAAGATACTCACAAACTTGTAACGGATTTAAATATTTTGACATCGAAGAACGAAAACTTTGTATAGTAAACAACAACCACGGAAGCCTTCAAACCAACCTCAARATTTGCCTGACACAAGTTCAAACAAAAAAGTTTAGGCTGCAACAGATAGATAAATCTTCCGTAGCTGAACACTCATACTTGACAAAACACATGATTGACTTTGATAAACCAAAAATTTTACATAGAGAAAAATATTATCACAAACGTCTAATAAAAGAAGCTATAGAAATTTGTAGAAATACTAATAATTTTAATAGGGATTGTGGAAATTATGAGTTAGGTGACATTTGGAAGTCTGTTTTGTAGTTATCTTTTATCAAGTAGTTCGTCTATATCTAGTAGGTAGGTAGTTCCTTTTTCGTCGTTAGGCTCTTTTCTATCAGACTGGCACGTTGTTTCTATGACGTCACGCTTCCTTGGTGATTTGTTTATTTACTTTCAAAACTTTGTTTGAACTTGTGTCAGGCAAATGTTGAGGTTCTTCGTCTTTGACAAAGATTACAGGTGTAATCGAAACGTCAGACTTATAATTTTTTGTCAGTGTTTTCAAGAGACAGCGATCTTTCCGAGAATATATTATCTTATTTGGTGTAATGTTTTTAGAGCCAGCAAATGATTGAAAATTTTAGATTATTTAGCCGAAACTTAGACAATGGCTCCCGTTTTCCTCCAGATATTTGGATATATGATTCGGCCACATCTCTATACTACAAATTGCTGTGAATCTTCACAACAAATTTGAATCTTTTTATAACCCGCATCCAAAGTGTTTTAAAAGAATTTCAAATAGATACCTATATTAAAATAACAACATTCATTTTCCTGTTACAATGTACAACAAGAAACATAAAGTAATATTACAATACTTGCAAAAAATGGTAAGAGATTATAAAAACGCTAAAGTAATAAGATTCGATTATGTTAAATCTGATTCACATCACTTTTCAAAAATATGATATAGTTGCCAAGTGTAAGTGAATACCCCTAGGTTTACCATATTTTTAATATGTATACCTACTCCCATTATTATACGTTGTATTTCTATGTATACATTTCCCGTGTTAACTTAATTTTTTCTGAACATTTATATTTCGTTAAGTATTTGTTCCAAAATACCTCATAGTACTCAACCCTATAGTGCCTTTTACTCTGGGAAATATTTATATTAACAATAACCATAATACACTTCAATATAGTAATGAGCCATCGGGAGGAGTTACGTCTATGGTCTCAGGTTGAAAATTTAACCGGCGGAGTTCGACTACACCCGAAATAGGCTACCCAGATTACAGTTATTACATATTTGGCAATCCGGAAATCATTATTTCAATAGTTCTCTTTTGGGTTACTTGAACAATAAAACCTAAAAATATATCAACATTAACCTGGAAAGGAATTGAATTCTTATTCTAAATCATTAATAATTTCTCAACAAACAAGTTTCCTGTTGGCTATTAAAGTCCCACGAGGTAGCATTCCATCTTAACACCGAAGTACTAACTATGCAATTCTTCATAATCTAGGCCTACTGAGCCTTTTGTTTTGTATTTTTGGTTTAATTACCCAACTATTCTATGATAAGAAATAGTAGAAATTTCCATCAAAACAAATTCTCTTATTACTAATCTAGGACAACGCAGTTTGGGCAAACTAAACCAGGTACCTGTTTATTTGCGAACCTCATACCTTACTCGTTCGTTATCCCGATAAAAAAGTTTGCTCTATTATTTTTCAAGGCTGCCCACGTAAAACGATCTGCCGTATGTATCTGTGGCAATATTTGTGTGCCCTACAAATCCCACGAGTGGGAGATAAGATACGCTGTTCCAACATCGACCAAAAATCTCACGTTTGAATCATCATCTAGCGTTATGTTATGTGTCTGTACGGAGTTGGCTCGTGGGCCCAACAATAGCAAAACCGTTAGGCGAAGATGAAAAAAGGCGTGATCTCGGTCGAGGTACCGCAAGGGATATGATACAAAAAGAGCGCGAGTTGCTGCTAGCAACCTGTTGCCGGGCTGGGTTTTTAAATTCTAGTATCTCGCCGGTGTTGTCGAGATGGGCATTCAAGCACTGATCCACGTAAACATTGAGCATTGGGATTAAAGAACTATCGAAAATAACTACTACCCGAGGAAGTGGCAGAAATAGTGTTCCACAGATTTCTGATTACATTTGATTTCAATAGTGTTTTAACCAATTCATTAAATTGGACATTTGCATCGATTTCAAAACAAACAACTTATTTTATGTATTCAGAAGGTGCAGGCAAAACAAAAAACGAGCAAAAATATATTTTAACCATTGTGGTACAGCAAGTCACTAATAAAATGTATAGACAATATTAATTAATAAAAATGTCAAACAAATTTATTAATTCATTTAAGAAAAGCAAATAACGAAATTTTGTGATTTCCTGAAATTACCATGCGTAAGAGATTTCTGGAGAAGAAAAAAAGGAACTGCGAAGTAGTGATGTTGCGTATGCATATTATAAATTCCAAGAAATAATCTCAAAAACAAAACAAACAAATCAAGCCATCGTTATAATTCTGCATTTTCCACAATTGAACGGTATAGTTCTTGGTTGTATAAAGAAGCATATGACGAAACTGTACTCTACAAGAAAGTCAATATTTTTAAAAACAGGATTGCAGATAAAAGAAATACAATTTCTGACGAAAAAGTGAAAGAAAAAATCACCGAGATTTGCTCAAAGTTATTATAGACGAATACCATTATTACTTTAAGAGTACATCTTAGAAAAGTAATATTTTTTTAAGTTAGTTAAGGAAGTATTATTATAGGTAATTATTAGAATCATTTCGTTTTATGTTTTTTATTGACAATAAAAAATAAAGCTTGTTTCCAAGAATCAAATTTGCAAAAACCAGTAGGTACTGGAGGAATTTGGTCTTGGATAACTAAAATTGTATTACTTTTTATTATAACTTAAACATAACCATCTGGATATTAACTTAGAACAGAAAAAATACACTGAAAAACTTTAACAATATAATTAAAATGCATGTCTATGCTGTGCTGTCTACACCTCAACCAATTGCAGATAGTACTATTTCACTGTCATTACAGCTCATCAGTGCAGTTTAGGTCTAGTGTAGATAACACGGCATAGAACTGGTTTTGCTTATATACCCAAATCAATGGTATGATGAAAGTAAGAATTTAGGATGGCAATGCCATTTGTCAGCATTACACTGACATGATGACAAAGCCACCTAGCTGCCATAACGGGTACTACTTCCTAAAGGAAGTGACCTATAGCCTGACAAATTGGAATGCAACTAGGTGGATTTGTCATCATGTCAGTGTAATGCTGACAGATGGCATTGCCATCCTAAATTCTTACTTTTAACAATATAATTTACACAAACTTTCACTTTTGTAACATAACACATTCGTCCACTCTTGTCAATTCCATCAATACAAACGTTCAACGAAGCGATCTTCAAGTACCTACCTCATGAGCATTTGCTTCAAGTAAAACGGGTTCTTTGTGAAAAACGGGCAAGGTTGGGTAGGTGCACACTTCAGGTGCTCATGCAATTACATTAAAAACTTTCAATTTTAATAAAAATTATATCGTTCTTATTGTCATTGACCTTCATAGTACTMCACTATATTATCATGAACACGTCGATGAATACTAATGACAGTTTCCAACGTTCAAAAAGACAGAAAACTCAAATGGAGTCAATGAACCACAAGGTGCAATGCTAAATCTTGATATTTCCAAAAAAATTCCATCGCCTTGCGTCTTAATAACAGAGCGGTTTTCCAAAAAGAACTCCGGAAACAACACCTTGAATTTTTGCCGTACGTGTACTAAACATCCTGTATAACAACAAATGCTACGCTAGTGAGATTTCGGAAACGGGAATTTCGAATGGATTTTCTAACTAAACAATGAAGATCCATTATACCACACATTTTTAACTGCACTTTGAGTCACGGTGGCTTGGAGAATTGTCAATTGCTATAGAAACTTTGTCTGCAAATGAGCTGAGAAAACTATGAGCCGCTTCAAACTTCTGTCTACAATAATTTTCATGTTTTTTTTAGTCTTGAAAAAGAGCATGTAAGTAACTACTACGTACCTATATATTATACATGTGTATAGGTAAATAAAAAGAATTCGCAACAATTTAGCATTTCTCAAATCAACCCATACAAAATTGATAATCGATAACCTTTCAAACTGAATTGCACATAAGCTTGGATCGATTAACACTTTAAATATGTTTCAGACTTAATAAGAAGAGACCCAAAAAAACGGGGCAAAAACGGTTTGATTTTATGAAAGAGAAATCACTATGAAAAAATGATTTGTTATCTAACTTTTTATCCACACATCAATTTCCACATTTTGTACTGAAAAACCGACAACACTGTCGCATGTCACTCCCACCTCTTATCAAATACTAAGGCATTTTGTGAAACGGAATGTAGGGTACTGATGACCAACTATGTGATTTCAATATCCGGTACATTTATTTCAAGCAGTCTGTATCTCTTATAAAGTAACAAATGGCCAATCAGGTGTTGAAGATAGCAAACACATGTATGCAATTACGTGTGGAAAATAATAAGTTATTCAAAGGACAGCTTGATTACAAATAGAATCGGATCAGCTTGGCTATTGGATCTGGTTTCTGGTTCATCAAGGATACAGTTAGTTTTCTATTAGAATAAGTATGCTAAAATTATGGTACACAAACGTAAGTAATAAGGATTTGGTCGACTTGACAAGTGGACGAGTTTTTCCCATAATAACCTCATTATCGTGGAAAATATGAAAAGCTGTTTTATGCAAACTTTTGGACTTTCAAGTATTGCAACCTATTATAATTTTCATTTCATTTCATTTTCCTGTTGTACCGTAAACGTAAACTTCCCTTACGTTTTTTTTAATACACCAGTACGATTTTGTGAAAAGAAATACAATTGTAATACTCGCGAAAATGTGGAACAACTTTTAAACTAAAGGAAATAGAATCATGGGGTTTTTTGCTATTCTACGCATCACAGATAACTATCATTCTAATGGAAAAAATATTTTTCGATGCCTTTCAGCGAGGAAATTTTCCAACATAACATGATTTTTAAATACGGAATTTATAAAATATTTTTGTACTTGATTTTTTTGGTGTACAGATGAAGGTGTGAAAAATCGTATCCAGGTTGCTTTTGGCGAAGTAAGGTCAGAAGAACTGGTTTGGTTGAGCCTCCAAAACAACGCAAAAATCACTCCGAGCAATTTTTCTAAACAATGAGTGCACTTTTTCCTATTCTAATTCTTAACATACGCTCAACCCCAGAAAAACAGTCACAGAGAGGACAAAAACTGAGCATAGAGTGGTGACACGAGCTGCACTGCCCTTTGTAGAAAAATATGAACTGGACTGGAGCATTTTAAATGATTTTAAATGATCTTGCCCATCATCAAAAACGCCGCTACTATCAAAGCTAACAGAACAGAAAAAGGTGTTAAAAAAAAGACAGACAATAGAACTTCTAAATGAAAAGACCATCACAAAAAATAAAAACATACGTAATGAAATATTAGGAGAAATATACAAAAGAGAGAGGGAGCCATATACTTACAAAACCGCGGAAATGAACGGGAACAAGCTCAAAATAGCAAGATCGAGCTATAAAATAGAAAAATAACGGCCAATAAACCTATACGCAATTACAAACCGCAGCTCATCCGAATKGAAGGGTACGGTTGAACTAAGCCCCATAAAATATAGAAGCATCTAAGGAAAGCACAATTAATTGCGTTTATCTTGAAAACCTCCCCATTGTAATCATCAGCTCCCGTAACAAGCGCTACGTGGGAGCGCGTTAGGAACTAGCATGTCACCCTTCCAACCCACAGTTAAATAACTTAGCCGGCCTGGTGGTACATCCGGTTCAATGAAAGATAAATACAACAAAAATATAGAAACAAGAGAAACTCGACTAGAGATAATAACATGATTATAAAAAACCAAAGGAAAAGAAAAAAAATTTGTAACATTTCATTTGAAAATATTACTTGATTTAATTTATTTTTTTTTAATTCAAATATCCGAAAAAACTTATTCAGTCAGAATATTTTAATTTTTACTAACAGAAATAGTAATTTTTATACTCGTTATAACAGCGAAAACCCAATGATTCCATTTCTTTCGGTTTAAAAGCTATTTCTATATACAAGATATGAAGTATAGATCCCATTTAAGCTGTACTGTATCTTACGGAAGGTTATGCCATATCGAAATTCCATCTACAATGGATTAGTGTAGTTCCACATCCATACCTATCAGTTGATTGTACGAAATTGCATTTAAATTGAAAAACTAACAATGAGTCATAGTTGTATCAATAAATGGCTTAGATTTTGCACTTATCATTAGTTAAATTTAGATAAGGTAACACCAACTACTCGACAGAGATTTTAATGTCCAAAAGTTTGTAGAAAACACAATGAATTGTGTGATGCTGAATAGCCGAGCTCTTACATAAGTAACAAAAACTTGGTCGATCTAACTGGTAATATATTACAAACATTCCATTGCAACAGAAGTTTGTTTACTTGACTTACTTAAAAACCATAAACGTGCTTTTTTAATCGTAAATATAGCTGTCGCTAAATAAATCTAATTAAAAAGCTACCTAGTTTCTTGAGAAAGTTTTACAACGTGTAGAGTCGCCGAAGAATGTTATCAATAACAAACAAATGATGTTTTGTTTATGATAAAGCGATTGTGTCGAAACACAAACAAGACAAGAATGATTCCATGTTACGATTGCGAATCCGTGAGAATGAAGCATCGATCATAATACAGCACTTTTAGAATTAATCACGTCGAAGACACTGATGACAGTGGCTAATAGGCTAAAACAAGCTTGCACGCATTTAATTTTATAATTATTTAGAAGCACGTTATCAACTCAATGCGTATAACGTAAATGCAATTATCCAGGGCAATCTTGACTTGGCTAGTGCCAATTCCACTTCGTTGACTTTTATTAATTATAGCATATGTGCTGCCGACTAAGATTTATACGGAAACACGTACCTAGCTAATCGTCCGTGCATATTCGCTTCTGTTGATCTCTGTCCTGACTGCAGTGAAGTATGCGAGTGGAATTTATATGTAGTCTGCACTCGCTATTGCTGGGTAAGTATCTATCTACTATCTACAGTCTTATAAAATTGTAAAATCCCAGAAAATGTGTAACCGTGTCATTATCGAAAACCGTTTAATAAAGGTTTTGCTTCCAATTAGATTATAAAACTACTAACACTGCATTATCTATGATACTTTCTAGGATATCTCAATTTCAATAAAAATGAAGGTTACTGCAGTACATTACTTCAAATGTGGTATCTGGTTAACCGCTTAGAATTAAGGAACCAAATTCTTGGAGCCAAGTTCTGATGATGATTCTCGACTTTCGATTCAACGATCTTCAGACAAGGACGTCAGTTTCGTATCCTTCCAATGGGTTTATCGAATTGGAGAGTTTGGAGAAATGCAACACATTCTGTAGAATTTAAAACTAATTCTACCATTCTTGTTACACACATTCATGAAATAACGAATATTTTCATCCATTATCAGACCTAATAAATTAACAATTAAGAGTAAAAAAGCATGGAAGGCTAAACTTGAATCATAGAAAAAGTTTAAAGTAGCATTAGAAGAAAAAATCACAAGGAAATAAAAATATCAAAAACAGTATTACGAAGTGTTAAAAAGGTGGAAATAAAAATATTTCCAAGAACTGCTAAAGTAGAAACATTACATACAGAAAATAGCCCTATAGAAGAATAAAGATTGGAAGCAATATTACTAGAGAGTGAAAAAGAAGCGGCAAAAATAAACATAGTTAAAAGAAGCAATACTGAAAATCAAGAACAGGAAGTCAGCGGACATGGCAATACTACCCCAGAAATGATGAAAGGAATAAGGAGAGAAGCCACACAATTAATGTTCAATGGAATTAAAAAAAGCCTGAAATAAAGGAGATACTCCAGATGATGAGAAAGTGGAAATCATATTACACATGTATAAAAAGCCGATAGGTTAACTTGTTCTAACTATAGAGGAATAACGCCGCTAAGTGTCGTGGAAAAACTGTACGTACAATACAAATAGTGGAAAAGAGATTGAGACAAGTACGAAAACAGTTGAAGGATTCCGCGAGGGGCAAAGACCACATATTCAGTATACCTAAATAAGACCATAAAAAATAATGCAACAGGATGGAGAAACATAATTGACATTTATAGATCTAGAACAGGCATTTGATCAAGTACTCCGTAAAACAGTACACAGAAGTCTAATAAAAGAGAATTTCGGTATTTTACCCGTTTGTGTACATAACCTCAACCTAAATAGTAAAAGTTCTCTGTCTCATTCAAGTGCTGTTTCAACTTTCACAAATTACTTTATAATCGAATTATTTAGTTTAAGGTAGGTATTGTATCCAATATTAACAATCTTGCTAAGGGTTTGGTCTAAACTCATGTTCAATACATTTACATTTTTGTTATAATAAGTGTCTACCCGAAAAACAAAACCGCAGTCTGGAGCTTTTTATAAAAGGGAAAGAGATAGAAAAAAAGATGAAAAAGCAAAAATGTCACATTCATTGAGCCATATATATGTTGTAAGCGGAGTTAGAGATCCGTCCAACCGTCTACATCGAGTGCCACTACCACTGAATACCGTGAATCAAATAATGAGGCAGACTCAAGTTCTCGAGAGATGAACGACGATGACAATAGTTCTGAAAATCTGGAAAGTGCACCAGAATCAACTTCTAACGCGCAGTGAAAAGGTGAAGAAATTGGATGTGTTCATCAGATTTTAATTTGAATGATCCTGGTACATGACCACTCATCCTGACAAGAAAAATCGTTGATGTGTTAATTGCGAATGGACCTAGTCAAATTAATTCCAATTTCCTTGTGAAGAAACCGGCAGAAATTTAATTGTAGCTATTATTACGAGTCTTTAGTAAACTGAGAAACAATTAAACGCGTACGACTGTCTTACTATATGAAATAAAATTATATATTTTGTTTTGCTTGCAAATTGGTAATGATACTACGTTAGCTATTATTCAAATTAGCGCCATTGTTCAGACTACTTAAATCGACACGAAAATAGTTTACAACATATTAAAGCTGAAAAGTGGTGTGAATTAAAAATGAAGCTTCATAAAATTCTTACTATTGCTAAGGATCTTCAGATGCTTCACAATCTGGAAAAATATTTAGCGTGCTGTCATAGAACGAACGATTGCGATGATTCAGTTTTTGGCAAATCCAATAATATCGGAACATGTAAATAACATTATGAAGTCTAAAGACACAAAGAACCGCATGTCTCGTTATTTAGGAATTTATTTTCAAAATGAAATTATTGAAGTTAAAGAGGAAGCTGTAAAGAAGAATATTACAAAAACTGTAAAAAGCGCAAAGTATTTTTCTATTACTCTTGATTCAACATCAGATATCAGCCACAATGAACAAATTACGTTTGCGGTTAGGTGTGTAAAATTATCAAACAATAACGCCGAAATAAAAGAATTTTTCTTAGGGTTCTTTCCAGTAATGAATACAACGGGAGAAGGATTATGCAATTTTTTATTGGAAACTTTACTACCAAGTTTGGGACTAGGTGTTCGCTAGTAAAGATATTGGTCTTCTGAGACGACTGCTGAATATTAATGCAAGAGCGCGGTATATTCCATGTGCCACACATACTCTAAATTTAGTAGTAAATGATGCTGCGAATAGTAGTAGAGATTACAGCATTCTTTGATCTAGTACAGGAAATATATACTTTTTTTCACTTCGCCTTACTGACGGGATGGATTTAAAAAACATGTTGAAACTCTATATTTGAAAATTTAAAAGAAGTATTTTTTGCTTTAGCCTAATTAACTAAAGATGCTACAACAAATCTAAAAACAAAAAATATGTCAAGATCATTGATAAAATAAATTAAGTCTTTTAAATTTGGCATGATTTACTATCTAAAATAAATATTGTCGACCAAATGTTGCAGAATTCCAAATGTAATATGGCTGAACGTGTAGATGGCTTAAAAAAGACTATCTTAATTCACAAAGAAATGATGAAAGCTACGCCCAATTCATTAATTCTGCAGCACCTGTTTCAGAAGGGTTGGGAATTGATTCAGAATTTGAAGTAACTATAAAACGCGTGAGTTTGATTATGAATCTCAAGGTGAATTATTAGAACTTAAAAACAATTTAAAAAAGATTTCTATTTTTGCCTTATTAGACCATGCATTAACTTCTGAACGATTTAACCAACTTAAATAATGCAATTCAATCTTTATTAATTTTCTGAAATGGATGATACATCTTTGAAAGAAGCTTGTATGGATCTTGACATAAAAATGTGAGTTACAAAAATGAAAAACTGTCAAAGATTTGGAAGGTATACAGCTGTGTAATAAAATTAAATCTTGTAAGGAAATTTTTGCTGATTAGACGCAAGGAAGAATGTCATCAGTGGATATAATGAACAATATTATATCTAAAGACCTGTTTTCCCCAAATTTTGTGTTATCGGTGCGAATTTTTTTAACAAAACCATGGGTCAAGATCGACTATCAAATCTGACCATCATTTCGATTGAAATTGACATTTCTGATAGCTTACATTTGATAGTCTAGAAAGTCATTTTTTAAATAAACGATTATACCAAAGCTTAATAATAATAACTAGAAAATGAGATTTGTTATTTGTTTTGTTTCTTTTTTTAATTAATATTACTTTATATTTTATTATTACATAGCGTTTGTTGTTTTTTTTTTATATATACCTACTATTCATATCTTACTGTATTTAATGTTGAAGAAATGTGATTCGTTAATGCATATACCCAAAAAAATAGGAAAGGAATTTTTGTAACAGGGATTAACAAAGATCTTGTCTTTACATCTTAAAAGTAAGACATTGTTCGTTACGTTTCTGTTACTTGTTCGAGCACCAATACTGACAAAAAAAATACGGAATCGTTTACTGAAGAAAAAAAAATGATGAATTTATAATGAGGTTGTAGACTTGTAAGAAACTGCTTTCATCGTCTATATCGAAATGATTAAAAAAATACTGTCTTCTCATGCGTTCTCAAGCAGCAATATTTAGCTATATTTGGATGAAACTCGACTGATTTAGCAATCGTCGACTTAAACGTATTTTCTAAAACAAAACACTATTTTGATGGCCAGAAGTTTTTACCATTGTAAAAAACCGAAATAAAGCCTCACTCCATTTTAATTTCGTAATTATTTCAGATAATAACAGACACTATATTAGTTTATTTTAAAACATGACCGTATTGTGATTTTATCCTACGTTCGAGAACTTATAAAGCCTCTGTTATCTAGAAAAAAGCGAGCTGTAATAGCACACTGCAAGTGCAAAGAAAACATAAGCCGATACGCTATCAGATAATAAATTCTGGTAACACCTTTATTATCAAGCGTTGACTCAATAATGGAGAAATCTAGACAACACCGGCCAATTAGAAACAATTGAACGTTCAGCGTTCCTAGAAACCAGCAAATATTTGCAGGTGACCAGACTTTTAATGGAAAAAAGGCAATCTCTGACAAAGACACGCACTGTTTTTGGTTAAGTGTTTCTCGAAAAGGTAAATTCTAAGTAGCAACGGTCAATAATGGCCGTTGAAGCGAACTGGCGTCCGTCTAGTATGCAGATACATTTTTGAGCGGGGGAATGTGGGTAGATCAACTGCTATGAAAAACCGGACGGGAAAATGTAAATGTCGAGAAGTGTTATTTATTACCTCTAATACGGCGGGCTAAATTATTTTTGTACGAGGTACACCAGAATCCGAAATCCTCGCTTGAATTCTATGTTGGATCCGGAAAATTTGACGGGCACGCTGCTTTTTCGGATTCTTTTTTGTTCGCATGCGACGCACGTTCTCTACTTCACTGGTTGTTGTAGCAACCGTGGCATTGACCTAGCGAAATTTCATGACAGTGACGAGTGACTCATGCTATTACGTCAGCTTGGAGTACACACACTGACTTAAGCAAGACAAGTATTACTTATTTACAGTAAAAAAATATCTAGGAATTTTAATCACGTGTTAGCCCCGTGTTTCTTTTTTTTTTCAATTTATAAAGGGTCAGAGGTGCACATTTTGAGACCAAAATTTTTCTTGTTAACATTTTTTCTTTTGAAAACGGTGGCGAAAATGTACTTTTTTCGGTATATCTCGGGCAGGGCGACTGTTATCGCAAAAATAGTTTTTTTGGAATAAAATGTTCCCCCTAAATAATCTAAGTACAAACTGTATTTTCATTTTTAAAAAATGAAGCCACACCAATATGATTTTTCAATAAAAAAAAAACAAAAGAATACATACCGCGTATGATAATAAAATGCTTTAGTTTTTGTTGTTGTGGCATTTTAAATTAAAATTCTTATGCCACAAAAACTGCCTATTTGAAGACTATTTGTAAAATCTAGCGCTACAAAGTAGGATATTTCAGGTTCTGTTCGACCAATTTTTCTGAAATTGTGCATGGGCCTATGGGTAATTAAAATGCGTTTTCTGGAATTTCTCAACTCCGTGTCAGCTCTCGTTTCCGAGATAAGGGCACAATTTACATTTTTTTAATGGTAATGGGGTGGTCGAAAGGCACATCATTGAAAATGATATTTTTTACTGATTTCAAAAATGCATCACACTTGTACAATTTATTGCTTCTGAGTTGAGAATAGCGTAAATACAATAAGGACGAAAAGAATGAAAACAATTTTCTTTATCGCTAAAATGGACAAAAAGCCAAGTATTACATTTTTTCATTGACTGGTGATCATTTTCGTCTAATTTGATCAATTTATTGCGAATGGGGTACCCAAAAAGTAAAAAAGAAAACCATGATTAAGTGAAAATGCTGTATTTTTCAGATTTACATTACAGAAGATGCTCAAAATGTTCTCTATTTACTTCTTGGCAGTAATGCAGCCTTGAGTAAAAGTTTTCTAATGTTCTTTGTAGCATATTTGGAGGTAAGTTCCGAATTTCTGCCCTGATTCGTCCTTTTAAATCTTCTGCATTATGTGACCGATCATCAGCATAAATACGATTTTTCGTATATCCCCACAGGAAAAAATCAAGCGGCGTCAGATCAGGGGAACGTGCTGGGCAATCTATCGCTCCGCGCCTACCAATCCATCTGTCTAGAAATATTGCATTCGAAAATCCAAGAATGTTGACTGCAAAATGGAGCGGTGCTCCATCTTGCTGAAACCATATCTTTTGAGAAGGACGCGCAGCATTTTACGATTGGGGAAAAGGCGAATAAGTTCTGGTATATTGCGATAGCGCAAGAGCTGTAAATACTTGACCGCATTCAAATTTTCATCGATGAAAAAAGGCCCAAAAATGTGTTCACCGATAATACCACACCAGACAAATGTCTGAGGGTGTTGTGTGTGAACTTGTTCCATTTAAAGTGGATTTGTGTCCGACCAATATGTGCAATTACGTTTATTCACATTACCATTGAGGCAAAAAGTCGCTTCATCAGAAAACACAATCCAATTGGGTATTATCACTTTTTTTGAAAATTGCGTATAATGAATCTTGAGGTGCATTTATATTGTACGCCATGTTAAAAAATACAAAAAAAATATTTGTAGGTAGAGAATTTCAGGTTTGAAATTCGAATCTTAGGAGTCACCGCCAAAACGATTCTATCCAAGGTTATTCAACTCGTGACGTCAATTGTCTTGTAAACATTACCGAGGAGCGTGCTGTTTAATGGTGTAGTATCATTTTTATATTGAAAAAGCTTTTGTATGCTGTTTATTGAAAGCACGGTGTAAGAGTTCGCACCAAAAAGTGATTTGTGTAGTTTTACAAGCATCTATTATGAATAGAAAACAAAACAAGTGCTGTTTTGTACCTAGCTGTAAGAACACATCAGTTAGTACCGTTAACAAAATTTTTGTAACCGTTCTTCGAGGTTATCAAAGTGTGAAAAAGTGGTTTAAGGCCGCTGGGCGTGATATGCTCAAATCGCAAAGTTTGTTTTTCTGCTGCGAAGATCATCTTAATGTAAGTTATATTATTCTTTTTGAGGTTTTAGTGTTTACCATTCAGTTAACAGCTATAGTTTGCCATTTTCTTATAGCTTGAAGATATGGAAAATTACATGCGTTTTAAGTTTATAGAGGGAAATGTTATAATAAAGAAAGACGTTGTGCCCCATATACTGTTAGCCAGACCGGAAACGAGCCGCAAGAGCCCCGAAAATAAATGGCAATTTATATTTATTCTGACCTCTAAAATAAATGTCAAGTTTAGGGTACATTTTTGATTCTTACATTTTAATGTTTGCAAATAGCATGTTTCCAACTCATTGTGATCAAATTTTCAATGCTACGTTAATTTGACAAAAAGTTCACTTATACTGTTGCTTTTACGTTCCTTATCTCCGTCGCGTTGAACCGCTCGTCGCTGTTCACAAATTCCATAATAATGAACATGCCTTCAGAAGTCATAACTCATAAGTACTTCACTTTTTCTTGGCATATTTTAATTCGGTTGTCGCAAAATGAACGTAAACAACGAACTGATAAATTGACGAGCTGAGGCAGACGCATGACGGGCTGACCCCAAGATGTAAACAAGCGGCCATTTACAAGACACCTGACGTCACGGCCAATATGTTCGCGTTTTGGCGGTACCTTTAAATATTCACATTTTCAACATTAAAATTACACCTTACGATCCATTTTTCCGATTTTATAAGCTGTCACAGCTCTTTTGTGGATTAAACGTTACCCATTAATATGCAATTTAATAAAATATAAATACATGGCAAATACCCAATTTAAAATGTTTCTATCTTCATCCATCATGTTCATAGCAGTTTCGCAAAATTATATCCAACGATCGAAATCATCTTCGCTCAGTTCTTGTAATAAATGAATTTTGTATGGATGAAACTTTTTTCTTTCAAAATTTTCTGAACAGATCTTCTGCTAATATGGTGAGTGAGAGCACGCTGTTGTACGGAACACTTGGGATTCTCTTGCATATCTAAAAGGACATTATTCAAGCTACTTTCCTCACTCACTTTGGACACCTTTTTTAACACCGCCGGTTTCGCCAAAACGTTGCAATGTTTTAATAACTGTTGATCTGGCAATTGGTTCGCGATCTTCATGAACTGCATTGTAGAGTGCAACTACTTTCGAATAATTTCGCCTTCTATTTCAATCATCAAACAAAGTGAATGAAAATTATCACCGGTCACGAGAAAAATGGAGACACCTGGAGTTTTTGTTCTTACTCAGCGATAACTTTTTACAAGCACAACGAAAAATATTCTCTTCTGGGTTCAAATGACAATTATTGTACAAGAGGAAATTATATTTATCTAAATAATCTAAGGTTAACAAAAGCCAGACATGGAACCAACTACTATGCGTTTAAACTTTTTAATGTCCTTTCATCTAACTTTAGAAACTTCCTTCCCTGTTACCATGGAGGTGTAAACATTAATTTTGAACACTCTGAAACTTCTAAAATTATTTTTTCAAATGCCTACACTGCAAGCGTGTCTTATTTAAGAAAATATATATATTTGTTTCCCCACCACCAAGGAAGTAAAGTGCAGCATGCAGCGGATTTGTTTATAGTAGAAGCAGAGATGAAAACCCTAAATTAAAAAAAAAAACATATATTTAAGGTAACACAGCCGATTTAAATTACTTCTATATTCTTTTTCGTGAGAAAAAAATTGTTATATTTCACAAATAAGCATGGTTTTTAAAAAACTGAACATTATTGCCACTGAATAAAAAATACAAAACATTCTTTTTGCCGACTACTCTTGGTATATTTCCGCCCCTATTTTAGAAAAAATACACTAGTGTACAGTTTTCGACCACGACCTCTTTCCTGGGCTATGTGGATTTTAGCCATCGAATTTGAATTTTATCAATTTAGTACACTGATTTTCAGTGTCTTAAAAGGGATACTTAGTAATAACGACAAAAACTTAAAAATGAAATTGTGTTTACAGTCTTTTTTGGATTGGCAGACTTCATAATACTACACAAACAGCGATACTACTTGCATTTTATACAGGTGTTCAAGGTTTGTTTCAAAGGGCAAACGAGGTAGTTTTATTGTAAACTTTTCTTGTTTTCTGTTTACTATTTCAATCTTATTCACTTTACAATACCACCAGGTACACGAATTCTCGAATTTACCCCAAAACCGCAAGAAAATTAGTGGGGAGATGTCATTTAAAAATGACCATGACGTCAGTGCAAAGGAGTGGCGGTGGTCACAAAATAAGTTTGCTTGTCCCAGCACTTTGGCCCCAGATGATATGGGAATTATTTGTACAGTTTATTCCATCGTAAACGTTCGCTGAATACGTAATGTAAACAAGAGCACTTTCCCATTTAATGCACAGAAGAGAGCAAGATTTTTTTTCAAAAGACAAAATTTTTCAAATTAATTAAGAATATATCAACGCTCTTACTAGTTCATTATGAAAGCATTAGTTTTCACTACTTTCCTAAGATTTTCGCTTATCAACACTATAAAGGTATTAGATTGGGCAATATCATACAGCGTACAATAACAAAAAGCAATAATAAAACGCACTCAGTTTAACTTTTGTGTCGTACAAGGACGTCTCTTGTAAATATTTACAGATTTTCTAAAGTTTTGTTTTAATACCATCCAGTGCAGAAATACGTTATATGTTAAAAGCAAATAGATTTGTGCATTTATGCAGATTATTTAGTAGATACGTATATTATTTCCGAAAATTTGCTTTTCTCCAAGTATTTTGGACCAAACATTCTACTTCGATTACGCGTTTTGTTCGTATTTTTACAAATAAAAAAAACTGAAATCTACACTTAGCATTAAAAATTCACGATACACAAGTAAGAGACCAACAAAAATTTGTGTACAAGATAATGAATGAATTTCTGTATACACATTATACATACATCTATTAATTTCATTTTAATTATTATAAAATTTTATAACATGAGTCATTTATTTATAGTCCAACATAATATTTATAATTTTTTTTATGTACCTGCATCCTTAATGTATTAAAATACATAATTCTCTCGTATAACTAATAAGTATTCATTTCTTTGCAATTTCATATTTCTTTCCATGTGCTTCTACTTCTAATTTTTCTTTGACGTTGAAGTTGCAACATTATCTAGAAGGTGTAAAGCTAAGATCAGTTAGGTAGGAAGGTACAAACAGGTTTATTTTGAGAAGTAGAGGGTGGTAAAATTACCCGTAGGTTTGTTTTGGTACTTGGCAGAGAAAGTGCCAACTACCCTACACTTTGCAAAGTCTATAACAAAATTCTGATATATAACAAGAGTCTCTGGAAGAACTTTTAAGAGAACTTTTAGTGAACATTACGAATGCTAACAGTTTGTTTCTTGACACATTCTTGGAAGATTTTATTAACTGAAACTCATTTTCTGAAAACTCCGTAACTATTATGTATTATGTGTTTCAGTTTCAAGGAGCAATGTAAGTAGGCTGTAAAAAGTACTTTTTGCGTATCATTAGGAAAAATATTTGATTTTATCAAAAACAAGTTATTGGCACCTGACATTAACATAATTTAAAAAACACAACTGTTATTCCTGTTTTTGCACTCAAAATACCTACTTCGAAATGGGTTTCTGAATATATTTATTGTTTATTTGATTTCAATTACAGCACTGACTTTTTAGCAAAAAGACAAACCAAACGTGCATCCCAACATGAAAATTACATCAAACGAATTGGAATGCAGATCTCGGAACGTTTAAAGGCATTCCACGCACCACTAACAAGGTGAAAAAAGTTTTCGAGTAGGTGGCAGCTGCATAATAAGCAACTAGAAAATAACGCAAACGTACGCAGCAGCGGTTCTTTTACAAAACTTGCTGAAACATGCGAAAATTACTACCGTACTAACCTTACCCAATCAGGAAGAAAAACAACTGAGTCTGTTAAACAAATGAGCCAATGAAAAGAGGTAGGTACTATCGCTGTGTAGCCACAGCGAGATCGGTTAAGGCGCCTTTTTTATATTTCGTAGATTCCTAATAGAATGAACGGTTTGTAATGATTAACGAAGATTTTGTTCATTGAATCATGATTCACTGGTATGACATTCTGAAAACCCAATCAATGCGGAGCACTAAACTGATATTGGATGACTAGTTATAGTACGAAGAATTATTACATATCAAGCATGATCATTCAAAAAAAACATTATCTACTAATAAAATACTTGAACTGTAATCGCATAACAACAGGATTCGCTGTGAAGATAAAACATCCAAGGTTTATACGAGAAGTTCCAAAAGTGAGAGTAGCTTATTTTAAATTAAAATAACCAGATCTGTCATTATCCACTTGCTTAATGCTTAAAAGTTACAAGTATTTTTTTGATTTGCTGCAAATCCACTATCCTGACGCACTGAATCAATAATGCCATAAAATTCAATATAATCTTTATTATTTATATCATAATTAGTACCACGCTATGGCGTATAGTAAGTATTCAATTATAGCATTTATCTTTAAAAAAACGCTCAATTGTTTGATCACTTTTGTTCAAAACTTTTACGTTTTATGCTAATTGAAATTGAAATAACAATCTACTCACTTCTGTGCCTGTTACAGAAATTGCATACGGGGCGTTATATAGGTATACACAATGACTAGACCCACAATGAAAGCATTGGAAAAGCCGGCTGTGGATGTTATGGCGTTTATCTTTTTTGACTTGTCCAGCGCACTATGCTCAAATAGTTACAGTTTGTAAATAATACACATAATGGTAGATGGATTGAACGAGAACTTATGCCCTGCACGTTCACCGGACCACGACCCTTTAGACTTCTTCTTGTGGGACTTGTTAGCCTCCAAATCCTGCAGCTCTACAGAACTTTAGAAGTTTTATTAGACAATGTAGGCTATGTATTCGGACCAGTGCACATACATTTGAATATTTATTGCATAAGCGTTAATCACTGTCGTGATTGATATTTATGTTATATACTTACTCATTTTTCTTTCATCTTTTAAAATAGGTACACCACAGGATGTATTCCTATTAGATAGCATACAACATATGAATTTGTAAAATAAAGGGACATACTACGTTCACGTTTCTCTTAAATATTAACTGTGTTTAATTTATTAAACAAAAATGCGCAAAAAATTGGACGTGCTTTTCTTTTCGAGGGATAATGATCTACAAATATGTAGTAGTTAAATATTTATACTATACAGTAAAATTTTTGACAAGTATCCACACATAATATCCACAGCCAACTTTCGTTCGTTAAATTAAATTTGACGTATATGTGACAGAAAGTTATGTGATTGTCAATGTTACAATTCATGTGTTGGTGGATTGGTATATTTTAGATAAGTTTTTTTATATCTGTTGTTGTTATGTCAGTTGTTCATGCAATTTTTTTTTCTTTTTGTGTCTGTATTGTTTCTAAAATGTTACATTTGTATATGTTTGGTTCTGTACATATAATACTTGTGTTTTGCCATCTGAAATTGTGGGAAAGTTCTCTTTTGTGTTGTTTAAGGCTGTAATTGCATTTTATGAATATTTGTGAGCTTTAATTCTTTCTTGTACGTATTGTGAGGTTTGACCTCACAGTTATTACAGGGAATTTTATATACGTGAGTTTTTTTTTAATGGGAATCTTTTATTTTAATCTAGTGTATAGTTTTCTAATTTCGATTTGGATAAAATGGGCAGTGTGCTATTTTTTTCATTTGTCTGTTTTAGGTTTTTGATTTCTACTATAGAATACATATACACGTTTTTTTATAATGTGGTTTATTTGTTGAGGAGTATACCTAATTATTATATTTTGTTGGGAGTTGTTTGACTTTATGGATGGATTTTGGACAATATTATGGGTTTGTGAGTTTGATAGAGCTATCATAAATGACTTTTTGCGGTGAGAGTGATAGTTTAAGTAACGTCCTGACGATATTGTCTTGTTATACCATTTTGTAGTTAATATGTGGTTATTTCTGATAAGCGTTAGATCAAGAAAATTAATTTTATTGTTTTCTTAGTTTCGGGTGGTAGTTATAGGAATGATTTTGTATATCTAAAATTTTGTCGGAATACAATCATCAACATATCGAATATTTGGGAATATTATAACGAATGTTTTTAAGTACTGTTTCTTCTAAATCCTCCACAACAATTTGGGCTATAGTGCTTGAGATGGGGCTACCCGTAGCTACACCCTTTGTTTGTTTATAAAATTGGTCTTTGTATTGGAAAAAATTTGCAGTAAGAGTGAATTTAATTGCATCAATAAATTTTGTCTTAGGAATATTTGTATGTTCTTTGATTGCATTCCATTTTATTGCAATCTCAATAGTTTTATTAACAGGGATATTAGTATATAATGAAATTACGTCTAAAGATATAAGTACATAATTGTCAGGTACGTTTATTTGGTCTATAAATGACTTAAATTCAAAAGAATTTCGATTGGAAATGAGCTGTTTCAAAAACAAAAGCAAAAGTCATTGCAGGCAACTTACAGTTTTGACTTGTGTTGTAACCCTTGAGCCTTTATGGCTCGACTCTTGGGTGATCTGGCAACATCGAAAAACGAAATTATCTCCCAATTCACCCAACTAAAACTGATAATTCGATATCATTCAATGTAATTAAATGCGTAGCCTAAAAAAAGAACCCAAAGCAAAATCCAAAGGTAAATTTGGCTGGAGACAAACCATGTTTGTTTTGATAAGATACCCGATATAATGTTTACAGATGCGGCACGCCGCTTGCACACAGGTAGATAAACAAATGAGGTACTGTTACAATGCACTCACCCTTCTGTAGGAGAACAATTCCTTCTGTAACTTCTGCCTCTCGGCGGATGGATGGGGTCCCTTTGCCCTTATGAACTTAAACATGTCGAAGTCAGGCTACCGCTTCCCTGAAACAAACGACAATTGCACTAAAAACCGCTCATGTTTGTTTCCGTGTGCGAAATTATTTACAAAACACGCCAAACCAAAACAATTCTCGCATATGTCATCCCTACTTCGTTTTGTATTGGCCAACGCCTGTTTGACATGCCGACAAACGAACGTGAAAACAAACGAAGCACGACGCCGATCGCGCAAACTGCACCGGATAAGTTTGCGGTGATATTTACCTTGTATTTTGGGGTCCAGTTCAGTAATTACACAAAACTATTCATATAACAACAACAAATCAACCGAAGAGCGTGGCTGCGCGCTCCTACACCATTACACGTAGTTGAGTCACTGACCGGCAGAAAATGAATGAAAAGTAGGCGGAGATTTCGTTGTTGTTACCGACAGAGATTGCAGGCACGCGAATCGATAACGTTTAACTGATCTGTTGGTGTCTAGATGTCGCGTTTGCGATAACGCGGGAATTCAAAATTCTAATGCGTCTAAGAAAAATAGTGTTGCAGTAATAATGAATGCTAACAATTCGGAGCTCCGAACTAGGCACACAATAATTTGTAACTTCCTTAAAAAACATGACACTATCATGACAAATATGATAATTCCTGCTAAATGGTACACTGCAAGATTAACAAAGCCGGATGTTTGATGTGCTACTGTTTAAAAATTAATTCTTTACAGTTACATAAACGATAAAGTTTATGATGTAACGATACGTAAATTGTCTTTTAGAATTCAACATAAACCGTACGTTCATCGCAGTTTTTTTTTAAATTCTACAATTAGAGGTCATACTTAGGTCCATGACACACAAAGAGCACGGCCTACCTTATTTAAAATCAGTTTTAATTTTCCATTAAAAATGTATTTGTTTCATTTTTGAATATGAATGAGAATACTAACATGGCTAACATGAAAATATTCAAAATTTCAAGGAAAACGTAACATCCCAGAAACTACTAGTAATATAGATATCGACCTTATATTACAGTGTTTTTATTTTAATTTTGCATCTAATGCGGGATAAAAAATACATCATATTAAAAACATAGTTTTGTTTGAATTAGCAAAAATGGAGATTAACAAATTGTACTTAAATTAAAACGGATTTATCAATTTAATATCTGCAAATGATTGCATATTATTTCCTTAAATGAATCGCGAAAACTATCCTTCTAGTTATTTGCATTCCCAAAATTGCGCTACAGACTGTAAAGGTCAAAATTAAAAAAAAAGTCAAATAACTCGTGACCAGTGCATAATGTAATATTAATAAATTGACATTTATTTTTTTATGACAAATCAAAAAATGCAATAACATACAGGATGTTCTATTTAATATAACGAAGTTAGTGTCCACTTCCGGTATACCCGGAAGTCCTCATTCTTTGCAAATATTTTTAATTTGTTACACATTTTATTCCTGATAATTTTAATAATAGGGTCTTTATTTAGACAAGAAAATGGGCGGAGTCAAGCATGGTTATTCTACTCAACTTAAGAGCATACAAACTTCATACAACGAATAAAGTAAATATAAAAAATTAAAAAAATATATCAGAAGTGGAAATAATGATTATAGATTTGTAACAAACGACTATGTAGTTACTCTAGTTGAACGATAATTAGTATTATGTCTTGCAATGGCAAACAAAGAGATCTTGTAGCTCTGAAAGGGACTGAAATAAATTAATGATAAATATTCAGGGCAGCGAATTAAGTTTGTGAAGCAGTTTGTACAAAAATACTGCACTCAAAAATCTTCTTCTGTATTCCAGTGAAGTAATGCCCAAAAGTTCCAGCCTGACACCATCAGCCACACCACTATACGGAAAATGCATCTTCTACAAACAATACTTAACAAACATGGTGGACACTTTCAAGTCTTTTAACGTGAATATCATACAGAGTATTACAAATAATTCAGTTATATTATAGTTATATTCAAGGACATTGTGAACTAAATTTAAGCTCGCTTAGAGCAGACAAATAAATGTGTGTAGTAAATTGCTTCTTAATTGTTATATTACGAAAAGCATTGTTATTACAATTTTATACTTATGACGATAAAACGAATGGTTGGTATTTGTAGTTTTATAACTTGAAATGAAAATAAAACTAAGGCGTTTGCCCAGTAAAAAGGAACCTAAAAGGATTTAACATGGGTACCACCTTTTGGCAATCCGTAAAAGCTTGAATTCACCTGAAAAAACAGGGATGCTAGCGAATAAGCGAATCGTTTGTTCAGTATCCTTAGTGGAGTGATTAGTAGTTACGTCCCTTGAGGAAGTATAGTCTCCTTAGAGGCTGCTAGGTGGCTGTGTCGTCACCTCATTTTGATGCTGAGATATCATTTCCATATAAATTTTCACGAAAACGATAAAATCGAGAAATTTTTGTGTAATACAAAATAACAAGCACAAAAGCTCCATCTTTGATACATTTATTTACAAACACACTTAAATACCTACATCTAAAATACAAAAATACAAGGTAGAAAAATGTTTTCTTGACTAGCATCCATATTTTGGTTTCACCCGCAGACCATCATAATTCTGTCGTAATTTCGTCCTGTGGTCGAAACCCTAACTGGCAAAAATCGTCGTCCAAAAAGTACGAATTACTTAAATACTCCTTGCTGTTCTTCCACGCCATCGGATTGAACTGGGACGAAGAAACGGGACTCGACGAAGAGACGAGAGAATACTCGAACTTCCACTGGGGGTTCAAAGGTCCGTGGCAGGTCGAATCGTAGTTGCTGTTGAAGTTTTGAACCGCGGCGTCTTGCAAGCTGAGGGAAGACCCGTAGTTCCTTTCCGGCTTGAATGTAGACATGGTAGTGCTACACCTTACGGAATAGTCCGGCTCTGTTTCGGGCTCCTGCAAAAAATTGATCAACTGCGCCACCTGGGGATGGGCGGTGTCTTTTTTACATCGCTTGAGAGTTTTTTCCGCCCAGCTAAACAAGTGTTCCCAGTCTTCAGGTACGGCAGCGCGCTCTGTCGGTTTGTTGAGCAACAACAATATCTTAGCCAGGTCGCGAACCACCGGTTTGTAAGCGCCTATAGCGCCGTTGTCTCCCTGCCTGTGCAGTTCGCGCACCTGCCGCCGGGTGTCGTTGAGCATATCGAGGAAGTCTTGAGCGTACGGGCGCAGCGTTTCCAGCTGCTTCAAGAAATCTTTGCGCTCAGGAGAATCGTCGAGATCGGAACTCGTCTCGACGCTGTTTTGTTCCGCTTTTCGCTTGTACTTGACGTAGGCCACGGCCACCGCGATAATGACGACGCATATCAGCGCGCCTGCTGAGATTCCGGTTACGATGGCCAGCGTATCGTTGGACAGGCCGAGGAAATTACTGGATGGAACGCAAACCCGCCCCATATAGTCGGCCATGGTGCTCCACTTCTGGATGTGACCGTACGGGCAGATGGTGACACACTTTCTGGTGGGATGGACTATCAAATCGAGACACTTGATACATCCGGAAGGGCCGCATCTCAGACAGGAAGAATCCGCATCGCATCCTGCAATAAAAAAGAGGATGTAGGGCGGCGCTTTAAAGCAGATGCAATTATAGTAACGGTGGGCTTTAATAGAACGTAGAGATTATGAGTGGAGGATGACTAACGTGGGAATTTCACCTAAATTAGGGTGGACGGAAATTTTGGGTTGAATTTTAAACAGAGGCGCGAGAGAATTACCTTAATGACTTTCCCGCAATTAATTCTTGCTTGTTGTATTATCCTACGGTTAAGAAATGCTTTTGAGTAATGATAATGACTATAGAGTACCTACTGGTAGACTGCAAAATACACTGAGGAGCATAACTATAGCCCCACCTTGAATTATCAGTTTTTCTTGGCCAAATACAAACGTAATTTAATGTAACTTACAAGAAATAAAAATAATAGGGACTGGACTTAAAGTAATTTATTAATAATCTCCATAATTACACATAGAAAATTCTGTGCAGCATTAAATTGTTAGTATGTAAGGAATATAATATATGTATCATAATTACGTAAATCGCGAGATGCAAGTAATTAACTTTGTTTAATTTAAGAAAAATACAAATCACTATATACCACAAGCGCGTAGTATATACATTTACAAAAGTTCGATTTGTGTCCTTACAAAACCTACAATTTATGTACAAGTGGTACTTGAATCCACAGGGTGGATACAGCAAAAATATTGGCAAAAATGCAAGTTTATTTTTCTGGTAGGTACTAATAGTGCAAAAAGAAACCTTAACACCAAAAGAGACCAACAACTACATGTTTATAAAAAATCTGAAGGATTGTAAGGTACATGCGTTCTAGGTCTGAATATTCTATGTGGCCTGTCAAATCGGGTAGACACTCAGTAATGTGCTGCTTTTGAATTAATTAATTTGTTTATTTTCGTACATATGTATATAAAAATATAAAATAACTCATATTTATAACCCGTGTTTCACTTAATGTTAAATGATCTACATACACTGCATACTACATAGACGAAGTGTCCTTTTTAAAAATTAATATTTATTGAAGATATTAGAGATATTCAAAAGCTCTGATAATGCTAAAGTAATGCGGGATCTCTTACCAGAATTAATTAATAATAATAATAAATTTTTAAAAATAGTTTTATGTATTCATGTATCTTCGTGTAGTGCGGAGCGTTCGTTTTCTGTTTTACGAAGGCTGAAAACATATTTGAGATTAACAATGTCACAGAAAAGACTAAATGACTTTACTGCATATTCATAAAAACAAAATATTGATTTAAATATAGGCTAACTTCTTCATTAATAAAACAGAAGTTGGGCGAAATACCTTCTTTGTTAAATAAATATGTACTAACCAGTTAAGTAATAATTTATTCTGTTCCTACTGCTAATTTATTAATAATGTTTGTTACTGTATTTTATTGCCTTTAGTATTTTGTTCTTTTTAATAAAAAAATTGTTTTTCCTGGCAATAACGCATTTTTAATTGTTTGAACAAATTGACCTTGAGAAATGTTTGCCTGAGGTGATAAAGCGCAATTTTAAAGAGCCCCTTTGAGATTTTGAAAACTCGGCGCCTATGATTGGACCGTTTAACATTTTGTTGTGTTACCACTGTGTAACACCTCCTTTATGTTTGATTACTGCACCAAGTCGTTGTGTCCACCAATTTTTTTACAAATACCTGGATGAAAAGAACTCCATATTTCAAACAGTTTTTGTTTTAATTGTTGGAGTGGTTTTCTAAACTTTTTTTATTTCATGCCATAAAGTTTCAATGGGCGAGAGATCAGGGGAACTGAAAGGGCAGTCATGAGTGGAGTTTGGAAAAACATACATCCCCAAAACATCACTGATGCAGCAAACTTTGTTTTTCGCTTTAACAATTCCTCTCCCTTCCTCATCAGAATCCGACGACGCGTATCGTCCATGTGGACTTCAAATTTTGCTTCATCACCCCAAATAACTTTGTTCCAAAAGTGATGTGGCCACGTGGAATGTGGAGTGTTCTTTCGTCCAAAGTAAATGCATTCGTTTCTGTTTCTGTGTAAGAAATGGTTTTTCTTTAGCCTAAACACATAAAACACACAGAGCGACGCGACACTGTCAATACTTATTAGTAACACATTTTAGACCGGTAACTAAATTACTTAATTATCCGAATTGTCGATGATAAAGAATTTACAATCATGCGAAATCTTCTATTTCACCATCCAGTATATTTTCGTTGGAGAAAAAGACAGCACAGACATCAAGCTAGTGATATGCAAGCCTAAAGTTTGTTTTATTGTTTTTCTTGCAGTTCACAAAGGTTTGTGCAGGATGCTGATTTCGTTTTCAAGTCTAAAACTAGACTACCACGGTGAGATAAACAGCAAAATTACTTAATTTAATGTGATAAAAAAATGTAAAACCATATTTATGCATGAAGAGAACGGATTCGAAACATCTTTCGATTATAAGAAATATTAGAAGATTATGATCGATTAAAAAATTAATTCGATTATCTACAGCACTAATTGACAACGGCCAAGTTCTTTACGAATATAAGGACTGGAAATTTCTTTACAAGTCACTTCAAAAACAATCAAAAGTATCTTTGCCAAACCGTTAACCGTTAAATTGTTTCCATAATTAATGCGAGTTTTTAATAGAGAAATGAAGAAGGTTTGCTGTTTTTCACAATCCTCTGATTTTTTATGACTTATTTTAGTTTCAGGTTCTAAAATGGGTTTTCTCAAACTTAATAATAACACTTTAATCACTGTGCTGTGTTATCTAGGTGAGCTGTGTTTTAAAATTAATCCCAATTAATTTTATCGTGGTCATTTCAACGGTCAATTACAGATAAAGAGCAATTAATGTGCAAATAAATTGTTAAGTGTTATTTAAGTAGTCTTAGATGCAAAATATGTTGATAGCTACTAATAATTTAAAATACGATATTTATAAGCAAAGTAGAAAGTATAATAGAAATGCTAATCTATAAAAATATCATCAGACTGCATTCCTACGTAACTCACTGTTTCACACTGTTCTGTGTGCAACGCAACTTATCGCTAAAAAATTCGATTATTACAATTTCCAAATTTTCAACTCTCTGATGTCGAATAGGAAACAGCCAAGCACCTATTGTCTATTTTCGAGCTAGCGCGAAAATATGCCGTGTTCTATCCATAGACATGTCAGCGATCCATCAAAACAACTCGAGGGGGAAATAGTGAGCGGCCAACATTCTTCGCTCGTTAAAGAGACTGAATTGATCCACAATTATCAAATGAGGGTTCTGGATGCGTAATACGGATGTAAAAATAGACACTCACGTATTTCAGATTCAAAATGACCAGTACGGTGAATGCACTTATTAAAAGTCTATAGAAATCAAAGTTCGTAAGTTTTAAGACATCCCAGGCACAAGAAAAGTGCACACGAGATTGAGGGACTACATTTTAGCGGCTTGTGCTTACAATAGAACAGCAATTTATTTCACTAAAATAGAAATTTAGTTAAAATTATCACGCTGACTTGCATTTTTTTATGTTTTGATGAGATCTCTTTTCTTTTTGTAGGTAGTCCTTTCTTTCTTTTCGGGTAATATTTCTTGTACGTCAGCTACATATTTTCTTCAAAGCCCACTTCCTGCCTATTGGTTTTTCTGAGATGCTTTAATGTAACAATTTTTGACAAGTATGGACGGTAAATGCTTCTAAGTCGATTATATTCAGCGATCAGAAAGGATGAATTAAAAATTTAGAGATGTCTGAATTTATTCTTTCTTTATAGAGTAAACCCTAACTGATCTCAAATTTGAAGTTTGTGCGTCTGATAGGAGTACCTTAGAATTTTGATGATCGGTGAGTATACCAGTAACAAAATTAGCTTACTTCGACTGACAATATTTCATAAATTATAAGTACAGATTATATGTAATTTGGAAATATAGCTAGCTATAGTATGTCCTCTTCGTTACTAAAATTCAGGCCTCTAGCTTTATCCACAACGAAGTTACAAGGGCATCGATACTCGATATAGTTGCAAGCAACAATCTATGAGACTCATTACACGAACAGCCAATTACCGCTCACAATGGTTTACAAGTATTACCTGAAGCTGTCGTAAATAAGAGACGGGTTCGGTACGTTCCACTGTTTTGCAGCGGAGTGGACCGTATCCAAAAATTGTGTTTAGGCCTTTTTTTTTAATTTTTCCGTACACATAAATCAATGAGCATTTTGATATTATTATTGGAATGTGATGGCGAGAAACAACCTTTAGATAAAACGGCAGAAGTGACTGGAACTCCACGATCAACCATCTGGAGAATTGTTAAATCGGGCCTTCAAAGAGAAAGGTAAGATCCGACAAGGGCAGTTTTAAAAAATTTACTGCAACTCACGCGGATCTTATTAGAAGAAACATTTATGAAATGTACAAGAATAATGTTATTCCAAAAATCGCCGTGTTATATAAAAAATTTAAAAATGATAATATTATCGACTGATCCAAGCATATCCTGCAAAAGTATGTTAAAACCATTGGCTTTTCAATGGAAAAGGTGGAGAAGAAGCAACGCTTGATGGAATAAGAAAGTGGAGATACGATTAATTAAAAGGTATAGAATTGTATAGGCAGAAAATCGTCCGATATTTACCTCGACGAAGCATGTAGGATACTCATGTTACAATAAAAAAAAGGATGGGTTGATGACTCAGGGAAGTGCAACGTCAATATTCCGGCGTCAAAAGAAAAAAGAATAATGATTCTATATGCAGGAGGTGAAAATGGTTTCGTTCCTGGAGCCCTGTATTTTGGATGTAAAAACTTAAAAGAAGCAAGCGCCGATTATCATTCTGATATGAATGCGGAAGTGTTTGAAAATTGGTTCAAAAACATTTTATTGCCCAAATTGCCACCAAACAGCGTCATCGTAATGGACAACGCTAGTTCGGAGCAACTGGATAAAATTCCAAATACAACAACTAATAAGGCAACCATTCAAGAGTTTTTAAGAAAAGAAGATTTATATTTCGAAGAGGACTACACAAAAAACAATTGTTGGAAGAAATTTAAAATTGACATGCTCGCTTCTGAATGTGGACACACCATTCTACGATTACCCACAAATCATTGCTTTTTCAACCCCATTGAAATGATATGGGGGCAGTTGAAAAAAAGAATTCGACGAGGGAACACCGGTGGAAAATTTAGCAATGAAAGGCTGCTAAAAATTAGACACGAAGCTGAAATAACAAGTGTCGATGCATGGAGAAATTCAGTGCGGCATGTACTGGACATTGAAAATCGGTACAGAGCGAACCATGTACAAGAATTCATAACAGAAGTTAATCGTGATTTTAGCAGTGAAAGTGATAGTGAGTAATTTTTTTAGTTTGTGACTCTTGTAATGAGCTTATTAACAACATGATCGATACCGTGTATAAATTTTATTGCGTACTATTGTAAATTTTTTCTAACAAATAATTTTCTACTTACTAATTTGTATGTTTTTATATTAAATTTGTATAAATTCGTTATAACATGCAAATGCTTTTATTTTATACATCGGAAAATTTAAATCCAATAAAGTATCACATAAAAATAGATCGCGGGTCGCGCCAGTAAGCATCAGGTCTGCATTAAATAAAATTTGTTATAAAAGCTTCTATGTTTTATTGATTGCTAAATTATCACAACAACTAACAAATTTCAAAAATTTATAGTGCAAAAGTTAAAATTTTAGCCAACAAGATTTTTTTGAATACGGCCCGTTTACGAACTTTGAAGCGTGCCACTAATCCCAATAGTTTAGGACGGCCGACCATAAGGTTGTAAAAACCCTCATTTACAATACAATAGTTTACGACGGCAGACCATCAAGGTGTAAAACCCTCTGCATAAGTCAGTCTCATAGATCGTTGCGTGATACTTTACCACTAAAGGTATCGATACTTTAAGTAAGTATCGATACTTTGCCCAGCCCTAGTATCCAAATGTACATACGGTCGGTTACAAAATTACCGCATACGAACACTATTAAAACATTATTATAGACTTAACATTGTTCAATTTTTGTATACTACACAGTACTTATCCATTAGATCATAACTGTACATTTTCTCATAAATACTGCTATAATTAACTTACTGATGGAGATTTAAAACTACTGATGACTGTTTCATTAATTGTGCAACCGACTAAACACCATCTACGACTGGTCAGTTATGAATTCAGGCCGTATGGCTTAGGAACAAAAGAAGCAGAACTTGTTTCTACGTTGGCCGACCTCCATGGCTAAGCATAAAATAATTAATTACCCTCCCATTCGACAGCAAAACTCCATAATATTGATATTTGATATTTTAAAACGAGACTCATCGGTAATAACATGCATTTTTAATATCAGTAATAATTCTTAATGACCAATATTTTTTATCCTTTCTGTTCTTTAGTAAATAATATTCCTTACTTACGCTCACTTCAAAGAAGAACAATTCATCCCCAAAAGATCCTTTATCTCCGTGCTAGGTACCGCCGTCCACAAATTTTTGTGAATTCCCAACACCACTTCCTCCCGTCTGCAATGCCACGTGTTTCCATAGGGCCTGGCCCCGTTATTTTAGGAACCACGGCTTTCTGTTTACCCTGTTTATGATCACGTTTCCAGCCCGTATGGAGTCAGACGCACGGAAGGAAAAAACGGTACCTGCTTTGTGTAAAAGCTTTTCAACGGGTGCGTGTTTGCCCAAGTTTTTAAGGTTTTAGTGTGGCGCAGTGTTCTAGCACAAAAGAATTTTGTTCCGAAGTGTAACAACTAACGAGAGAGATTAAAGCTAAGTGGAATACCGCTGGTTTTTAGGCTCGGACATCATTAGGTGCGATTGTTACAAATCTGGGTGAACTTAAAAAATTCTGGCACGACAATTCTGATTTCTCTCTAAAAATGACCGTTTACTCGGACGGCTAATCAAACACAGCATGTCCAACAAAAAGCTTTAGTTGCATTAGGAGTGGGTATCTAAAAATAAATAAAAGATTTTGAAAGTTGAGATACTGATTTGAACAGTCCCATTTGTACTAAAGTATTCTCAAACTGTTAAACTTTCGATTATACAGGAAGTAATCTGTAACTTCCTTATTTTAAATAAAACATGTATTTTTTATATTATAGAACTAGAAGAATCTGTAATAAATTTCAAGCCATATATCCTGATTCACCAAGAGTATATTGTGGTATTCCGCAGGGGTCGATCTTGGGTCCTCTAGTTTACACTTTGTACACATCCGTATTAGTCTCGACTGTAAAGCACGGAGAGTGCCATTTTTTACGCGGATCACACTCAAATATTATTCTATTTCAATAAAGAAAATCTTCCCGCAATGAAAGAAAGTATAAATAGTGATTTGAATCAACTATCTAAAGCCTCGGAAGAACATTCTCTTTGCATTAATCCTCCAAAATCCAAGATGATCCTCTTTGGTGCTCCAAATCCTTCAGCATATAATAATATAATCGAGCATCTCGTCATACAAATTGAAAATAATACCCTGGAAACAGTAAGTTGCGTTAAAAATTTGGGATTGTTGCTGGATAATAAATTACGCTTTGTTTCACATGTCAGCTCACTTATTGGTAGATCTTTCTGCAACCTGAAAGCAATCTACAACATACGACACTTTTAAAATTTAATACAAAAAATATATGTTTGCGAGGTCATGGTTTTGTCTGTATTTAATTTTGCTGACTTTGTTTTTGGTCCGTGTTTAAATTTTGGGTTTTCCAGGAGAATACAGATGGTACAAAATGCTTGTGTTCGCTTGATATATACGGCAGTCGTAGGGGAGATCATGTCACTCACAAACGCATTATGATTCCGTGGCTGAGCATGTCGGACAGAAGAAGGCTTCACTTTGTTTGTTTGTGTCACAGAATAATCTCAAACAAAACTCTACCCTACCTTTACAATAAAATAAAATTTCGGACGGATATACATAACATTAATATTAGACGTAATGATGTACTTTCGATTCCGGCACATAAACGTAGTTTTTTTAAACGTTCCTTTTCTTACAATATCTGCAATTTGTATAACTCTCTCCCATTACAGCTAAAGTCTAAGTCATTTAGTAATTTCAAATTTGCTTACAAAAAATTATTATTATCTGTCCAACATGTGTAATATTTACTCTTTTCTATTAGGTACTAATTAATACTTTATATACAAAGACATATACACTTACATTTTTCATTTTTAGTTAGTTTCATTGGTATCTTCATTTTTTTTATCTATTCATAATTTGGTTGAGTGGAAGAGCAGGTGCTGCTTGTTTGGGCGGCGCCTGAACTCCGCCCTTTCGTTAGTGTAAGATAACAAATTTTGTTTCTGTTTCAATTTTTTGTCTTTCTGATATATTAGTACACTACGAATAAAGACAACTTATTATTATTGTTATTAAAATGTTTATTGATAGCTGTCAGAATTTCAGACAATTTAAGCAGAAAATTGCAAAAATGAAACCTAATGTACGTTAGTCTTATCGTGTTCTTGTATTATTTTGTATAAGTGATAATATATAGTTGTTCCTAACTAATAAAATGAGTTTTTGCCAAAGTTAATTTTTTTGGCGTACGCCCATGATAAGATTTCTAAGTAGGCTTGGAAAAAGACATTTATTACTCATAGGCGAGGTGGAAAGATTCGCGAAACGGCGTTTATCTCTGAATTTAAGGATTTTGTTTAAAAATTACAAGAGACCAAAAAATCTGACAATGAAGTTTTGTACTAGAAAAAGTCCTAGTGTTTCGTTGACGCACGTCAAAAAAGTGGAGGGGATAAAAAATTAGAAACCCCAATATTCATTTGTTTTTATAGTAATGTTAACAATAATTTCGGGGTTCATTCAGATGTAAATACTACAAACTCGTACCAAATTACAACTCGATACATTCAAAACTGTGGATTATATAGTAAAAAACGATTTTTAAATTTCAACTTTGACACCCTGTATTACTTCCACATCTAACGGATGGGAAGTATTGTATCGCGAAAAAAATTTTCAAAAATTTTTATTTGCTCATTCGCTTTAAAATGGTCGAAAACGCAAAAAAACAAAATTTGAGCAAAAGAAATTTCTTGTCTGTGTGTATGGTTTTGTTTGTATACGCGGTAACTTTCGAAAGACTTAATATAGGAACTTGAAATTTGGCAAACGTATAAATCTCAACTACCCAAAGCGACCTATTGTTTGTGGGGTAAGTACGGTATCGGGAAGGGGGCAAAACTGGGGAGTAACTTTTTGCAAATTTTTATTTTTTKATATTTTTTTCGTTTTAGTATGTGATTAGTAGTATAACTGCGAGTATTATTCACTCTTATAAATTTTCGGTGCATCAAACTGTTTAGAAGATATTAGCAAAAAGCGTCACTTAAAAAAACGGTTTTTCACAAATATCTCCGAATATACTTAATATAGTCAAAAATGGAAATGCCATCAGATAGGAAATAAAATTTCTCACAAAAAGTTTCTTAGAAAATTTATTCACAATTTTGACATTTTCGAAATATTTCCAAAAAACCTATTTTGGTTTGTATGTATTATATGTAAAATCAAATTTCTGATCAGAAAGCACTCTTGTAATTTTTTTGTTAAGTTAATAATTTTCGAGTTATTTGGAAAAACCGATTTTAAAATTTATATATTTTTGCTAACATCACGAACTTTGTCTTAGAAAAAATGTGTAGAGAGACAAAATGCTCAAAATCTGATTACTAATCGCATAGCATAAGAAATAAAAACGTAAATGTAATTTTGACAATTGGATGTGGAAGTACTGATTCAATTTGCAGCGGTTTTTTTTAAATGAAACGCTTTTCAGAAATTTACGAATAACAAAACCGTCATATTTTGACCTTAAGGATCTAGTGGTAACGGGATGACCTACTAATTTGCAACACCCTGTATAACAAGAGTATACAGCAGGTAATGACACACACATACCTTGGCTCCAATATAACAAGTAGAAGAAACATAAAAGAGAGGTGCCGAACCAAACAAGGAAAGCTACCTTGATATCAGGCTACCTCCGCGATATAGCATGGAGGAACACTTCACTTGAGTACATCTATAGCAAAGTCAGAATCTACAAGACGCGTGTTAGACCCGTCAGTGGCCGAAAATGCCCAAACTAAAAGATTTTTAAGATCAACAGCCTATACATTGCACGACCGTAAAAAAATGAGGAAATTAGAGAGATATATGGGGTGCAGGACGCATTGGCGTACCCAGCTTTTAATCCAAGGGGGGGGACAAAGCAGGAATTTTCCTTACTGAATAATTCAACAAATAAAAAATCGGATTATGTACCTAAGTAATTAACGAAGCATTTATTTCATGAACAATCTTCGTTAATTTTCTACAAGGTGACTTAAAACATCTTCTGTGAAGGCCCAAGTTTTTTATGTTTTTTTTATATACTGTTCTCAAAAGCTCGTTTATTCCTAACTCAATTGTTGATGATATCAGTTGGGCGATATTTAACGCATTCAGTTGCATGTCTATCACGTTTAACAAAAGATGTGTAGATATATTTTATTTGGAAGAATAAAGATCCGTGATCCACATAATCTATAATAATGTCAAACGAACTACCAAAGAAATATAAATTTCGCCTTAAGCATCTACTAATAGAACCACGTTTTATGATTTGGAATTTGCACATATCAAATACTTAATTAACCGATGCACTTTTTAGTTTCAACTTTTCGCATTAGAAGCTTCAGAAATTTATGTCAGAAGTGAATAGGTAGCTAGTATAAATAAAAAAATTATCAAAACTGAGAATGAGGAAACAACCTGGTCGTGAAACAGTACCTAAGACTGCAATGATTTAAGCTGCTGGTTTAGCTAATCTTAGTTGAACTTAAAAATACAAGTTATAAGCCCCAGCATTATGCCTCAGCTGGCCAAACTCCACCAATCACCATTAAATTGATGGTCATTTTATCTCTAACAATTTCTTCCTTTTCCTTTAAGTCAATTAATCTTATGATGGCAATGTAAGTTATACTTCGATTATTACTTCTGCAGCAGTTTTTATGTGACATAAAAGTAATTTATGTTTTTAACTTTAATCATAAATACATAGTTTATGTGCTTAAAGCGCCTAATATCGTCATCTGAAACAATATCAGCACATCGATAATACTCCATTAAACTTGGATATTAGCAAATTTTGGATTAAAAACCGTGATCGCATTGATCTGATATTTTAAATAGATCAAATTAGAGTACTTCTTTTTGCTCTTTGGCTAAAATAATGACCAGGGCATAAATTGAAAATAGTGCTGTTGGGTCCATTATACCAGGTGATTTTTTGAAAACTTCACACCTTAAATAACTTTAAATAGAGGAAAAATTTAAAATTTTGCAAAAACAGGTAAACTTTTGTTTGCAGGGGGACAACTTTTGAGATAAGTTTTTAATGGATAGCGCTTACCCTCTTAGCGGGGTAGATAACCCTTCAAAAATTTTAAATGAAACTACCCATCTTACGATACATCATTTAAAAGCTTATTACACAAGGAGTCTTGCCATGTAATTAGTTTTACTATTTTTTACCCATTGACGGGGTAGTGGGTCAAAAAGTGCATTGTAGCAAGTGGCTTATAAAATGGAATATTTTGGACTTTTTTTAACAAAATTTATTGTCTTGCAGTTACAATAAAAACTGATATTTTTGAAATTTGGAACTAAGAAGATTGGAGTTACCGCCAAATACAAACAAGTGACCGATTCTGTGTATTCCACATAACAGAATCGTGCATAGTTGAACAATCCCTATAAGAAAACATATTACAAGAGCTGAACAAAGTAGAAATTGTATTATGACTCCTGGCCAAAATAACCTTGGAAACCGTTTGACAACGACTTATTGAATGCCATTTGCATAGGTCAAATATGAGTTCTGGATGAAAATTGTGAAATACGCTTGTCTATAAATTTTACTTCATTAATAATTTCGTAAATACGTACTTAATTAATCAGCTAAATGTATGGAAGGGCCCAGAGTTGGCAGTCCAGGKCCAGGGGGGGGGGCAGCTGCCCCCGTTGCCCCCCCTTCGGTACGTGTATGGCAGGACGTGATGAGAGAGGTCAGAACAAGACGAAGACGGTGGGGAGACCATGTGGAATGTGGATATCCCAAAAACGCGAGACTCCTAGGAAGACCACCAAAGCGCTGGCACGAAAGTTAGACTTCGGAATTCCAAGAATAAGGAACATCGTAAAAAACACAGGGCTAAGTCCTAACGCAAGAAAAAGACTATATATCTACTAGGAAAATTTAAACACCTATGGGTACACAGCAATTTTAAACAACATACTGGAAGAAGCTGTTGACAATTTATCAACAAAGGAAGCAAGTGCTGCGTGGTACATACCAGCATCTCCTCATAAGGGAAGAGAAGAAGAAAAGTTTGGCGGTACATAAACGGATGGCAATTGATTTTTGGCCTGTATAAAAAACATTTTTTGTTTTCGTCAGATAAGAAGGAATGACTGACAGGATATGGTGGGCATTTAAAGGGGCATACTGACGACAGGATAATAAAGTGAATAAAAAAAGACGCTTTGGAAAAGGTACCTACAGTTACAATAATTTTAAATAAAAAATTTTTATTACCATTGTCAAACTCTACAGGATGTTCATAAAGTATTTATATGAAGAATTAGCAATGAAGTCACTTTGTGGAAGATGCAACCTATCATACAAAAAAAAAACATGCAATCGGCCAAGTAGTCTGGACACCAATTAACAACAAAGTTTTGGATATTCTTTCGTGGTGCGTTAATTCCTTGGAGCAGTGTATTGTTTTTCAGTGCAGATGTCTTTATATTCACAAAATACAACATGCCTATGGAATATTTGTCTTTAGAACTATGAACAAACTGTATATTAAGGTCGATCATAAAGTATATTTTGCTCTCACAACGCACGCTTGCTGAAAACGTATAAAGCTAACGAATTAATCAAGGGAAACAATAAAACCAGTAATTTCCCGAGGAAAAAAAGAAACATCGCCAAGAAACAGGCAAATGATAACGCCCCATTACCCCTTGCCCTGCGACCAAATTATTAAATTTTCAGTCTAAAAACAAAATGTAAACACCAATGAACAAACTTCCCCCAACTCAAATCAGAAATTTGAACGGAAAAACAGGATCAACCGTCGAAACTGAACAATTTAGATGCAAATTGCTGAAAACGTAGAAAGCTAACGAATTAATCAGGGGAAACAAAACATCGCCAAGAAACAGACAAATGATAACGCCCCATTATCCCTTGCCCTGCGACCAAATCATTAAATTTTCAATCTAAAAACAAAATTTAAACACCAATGAACAAATTTTATTGTAATATATCAAAGTAATCGATATACTTATATAGTCAACTCGTTAATTTTAGTAAATACTGCGCTACTCCGCCTGTTACAGTAACGAATCAACTGGATATTTAGAAAACGAACGTATTAATAATATTGCATTCTCTCACGATAATAGTAGGTTGTTGTCATTAACTGGCTTATTTAAAGCCACGTTCATTCTCTGCGCAATGTGAAGAATGAAAATCTCGTCTACGCCATATTCGGCAAACGAAGCTATAATGCTTGCCTCGTTGCAATGATTCTATGATTGCCTCGAAAACGTCTTAATAAAGCGACTATAACTAGAACAAGAAATAGTTAGCTCAAGATTTTCTCGTAACAAAATTTCACACGGTCTGTCGTTTCCACGAACATTGCCTAAATGTTGTGGTTTCTCACTTGTCATTTCTTTCAAGAAGAGTTTTCTGACGTTACGCATTTTAAACAATCGCAACGTAACACCAAGAGCATTAAAATGAGTTCTTGTTATCCTTCCTTTCAACAAGAGGCTTGATTAAAATTTGTATCTGCAGCATTTAGCTACTTGCATACAATCTTAACAATCAGGTACCAGCAATATCTAATTTGGACTACGGCCGGGCAACCTTGCAAATCTTCACTGATTTAGTAAAAGCTTTCGATGCTGCGAACCACTCCTTATTACTTAAGAAACTGAAAAACGTCTGAATCCGTGGATTGCTTATGTTTTACTGTTATCGTACCTGGTACAACGAAAACAGTGCGTCGACAAATTAAGTTCTCGTAGTGTGGTGTACCGTAAGGAACAGTCGTAGTTCCGCTTTAACTTAGAACTTATGCAAATGACATATTTAACATCTACTCAACTGAAAGATGTACTCATATGTGGCATTTAATATGGGAATCTCAGAAACTAGCAGATATTCAAGGAAGGTTGAATGGGGACAAATTTGCAGTTTCATAAACCTAATTAATTGCGCCTTTCGGATTTTCAAAAAACTTCATGGCTTATTAGATATTTTGAAGAAAACTAATTTTGGCGATATCTTCCTATTCCCCTAACGTCGCTATTTCTAATTCTACATAAAAACTGTAAATACAAGAATTGTATAAAATGATATCCCCATTCAGATAACTCATTCAATTTTGCAAGTTAGATGTTATTTTGGAGATATGGCATAAACATGCCTTTTTTAAATACAAACCACAGTTTACTATGGTTTCAAAACAGTGGCTATCTTTTAAGCTTTCTTGCGAGGTAAAACTTAATGTGATGAACATTTTAATGTTTTTTGTTTTCTGGGTGTTTTATTGGTTGTCTCATAATTATTCGAAATATTGATTTAAAACTCAAGTCTTTCGTTTCATTCAGGCTCTTCGTCCCAATTTTTGACAATCTCCATTGCTTTAAGCATTGTTAGTTTATATCTTTCTTATATTGGTATAGTAGTGTGGCTTTTTCTCTGCCAAGTGTGTGAATGTTTTCTTGTAAGTGTTCACTCATTGCAGAGTCCTTACTGGGGTGCCTTTATTATTTCTTCCAATTTCCGTCCTGTTTCGCCTATATAGCTTACTGCAAAATATTTTGTACAATCCTGATTTTTCTTCCATTTTCTGTCTTCGTTTTCGTCTATATTGTCCAAATTCTGTTTTATAGTGTTGGTTGCTTTTAAGCTGCTTTTAAAATCTGTGTTTCTTTGCATTATTCGTCTTATTTTCTCTGATATTAGTCCTAAGTATATTCTATACTCCAGGTTCCGTCTTTTCCTTCTTTCGTTTTTTCTTATTTTCTATTACCTCTTGCACTTTCCTGTTTCTTTTCTTTCACCTTTTTGCTTATTTTCTCTATTACGTTGGCATCATATTCGTTGTTGACACCCATCTGTTTTATTGTGGTACTCTTCCGTTGTTATGGGTAATTTCTCTATTTTATTGACGTATGTGTGATAGGTTGTCGTCTTGTGTTCTCTGCGGTGGTTTGATGAGTTATAAATGGTTGTTCCTGTTTTTTCTATAAATACCGAATTATATTTCCTTTCCTTTTTTATGCCTAAGAAGTTAACTTTGTTGTATTTCCTTGGCAAACTTTTTGTTCTTATTTACTTTATTTTAGATCCAGATGGAGTTTTTAAAGTTCATTCGATGTTCCCTTGAATATGCATAGTACGTCGTTGACATATCTTATCCATTTTTGTTGAAATTTACATCCAAAAATGCTTTTAATTCTAAACAGTTATTTTTCATTTATTATTTCTTGGATGTTTTTTCTTATTTACTACTTTTTAGACGCCAATATAAAAGCATTCTTTTTATATATATTTTATTTATATGGGAAACAATTGGGTATTTGCCATGTATTTATATTTTATTAAATTGCATATTAATAGGTAGCATCTAATCCACAAAACAGCTGTGACAGCTTATAAATTCGAAAAAATCGATCATAATGTGTATTTTTAATATCAAAATGTGCCAAAAACGCGAACATATTGGCCGTGACGTCAGGTAAAAGCAACATCATGAGTGAACTTTTTATCAAATTAACGTAGTATTGTTAATTTGACCATATTGGGTTGTTGGAAACATCCTATTTGTAAACATAAAAATGTAAGAATCAAAAATGTATCCTAAACTTTGACAGGTCAGAATAAACATCAATTGCCATTTATTTTCGGGGTTCTTGCGGCTCGTTTCCGGTCTGGCTAACAGTCGAATATATGGGCAACAAAGTCGTTCTTTATTATAACATTTCCCTCTATAAGCTTAAAACGCATATAATCTTTCATATCCCCTTCAAGCTATAACATAATGGAAACTGAATTAAACACTTATAACCCAAAAAGAATAATAAAACTTACAGTAAGAATTAAGATGATCTTCACAACAGAAAAACAAACTTTGCGATTTCGGCATAGCACGTCTAGGGGCCTTAAATAACTTTTTCATACGTTGATAATCTCGAGGAACGGTTACAAAAATTTTGTTAGCTGTACTGACTGAAGTACTTTTATAACCATGTACAAAGCAACAGTTGTTTTGTTTTCCATACATAATAGATGCTTGTAAAACTACACAAATCACTTTTTGGTACGACCTCTTACACCGTCCTTCAATAAGCACCACACAAAAGCTTTTCCAATACAAGAATGATGCTACACCATTAAACAGCACGCTCCTCGGTAATGTTTACATGACAGTTGACGTCACGAGTTGAATAACCTTGGATGGAAGCGTTTTGGCGGTGACCCTAAGATTCGAATTTCAGACCTGAAATTCCTTACCTACAAATATTTTTTTAAATGGCGTACGACATATATGCACTTCAAGATTCATTTTACGTAATTAAAAAAAAGTGATAATACCCAGTTAGAAATAAAACTTAGTCCCGGAGTTATAAAAGAGTGGAAGACCTTAGAGAAGGCGAATAAGCTTTCATGGTAATTGACAGACAGAAGAAATTCACTCTCAGTTTTGAAATAGTGTGATACGAGCTTTTGAAATGTCTTGTTTTGCAAAATTTAAAAACAAAATGTTTAATTTTTCCATGGTTAGCTAGGTTAAACTCAGAATGAAACAGAAAAATAGCCCTAACGTTTTTTTGTATAATTATGTTGTTTTTAAACCGTTGAGAAGCTTTAAAACTGTCAATTTTTTGGAAGCCGCGGTCAATTATAGTGAGTCTTTTTTGAGTGAGTGTATGTCGTATGTCGAAAAAGACAACGTAAAATATATTTTTTTAAATATCTCGTAAGCCATGAACTTTGTCAAACATTCGAAATGTGTACTAAACTAGGCACACAAATCTTTCCCCTTTTAACTTTCCTTCTGTCAGGGTTAGTTTCCGAAATCCTTGTAATAAACATCGAAAAAAGTTCACTCCGTGTACAGCAATATTGAACTTACTATTATCATTACAGATATATGGAAAAGCAATTTAGGAGCAAGTATCTGAATCAAAGTGAAATGATTTAATACGCTGCGCTCAGCATCACTTTTATAGTCATTCTCCAAATTTATGGGTTCACTTCTTGTTTTCGCACGACATTTACGTAAAAAAAGTTTCACAACCATCCTCGTTATGACGCTAACGAACCGCTAAACTCGGGAAAATTTCACATTTCGGGAGAAATATTTCAAACAACCGCTACCTCGCTGCGCCCATTAGAATCATTACGACGAAATATACGATCACAAACTACTTCCTCCGTTTTACTGAGCTAATCCACTTCCTGTCGTTACAAGTTATTTCGCTAGTATGAGAATATCGATGAAATTTGCCCGGTTACTGTATACCTACAGATAATGTATTCCATTTGCCAAAGGAAACTACTGCTCCGAGTTTGTTTAAAATTAAATCGATTTCAAATACCAGAAAAGCAGGAACAAGGCTCGTAGTTGAACTAATGCAGTTACGAAACATTTAATGTATCTCGCAACCGATTTGTTCGAAAAACCTGGGTAAAAGATCGTTGAAAAGTAAACTTCTGCAGGTGGCAGTTGACAAACAAAAAAAAAACACCTTCCTACGTATATTTTTTTTGTGTAAAAACAATTAAAGCGCGTAGGTATGCAGTAACAAGGGAGTGTTCTGTACGCTTTCTCTCTATACACGAGTAAACACAAATAACACAAGTTTGACTAAATGAGAGGAATATCCTGTGTGTCAACTGAGCAGAACCGTTAAATCTGTGATTTTAGACTTGAATAATCAGTGTTGACAACGCGACAAATTCTTCAAGCAATTCTGCTTTGGTTATGGTTGGTGCGTGTGGGTAATGTTTCTTAAATTACGGCTACAAATTTCAGCTATCTGATGGCTCAGTTTCTCCTTTCATTATAGTTGGGCATGCGTACTCGAAAAAAGGGAAACTAAAATAATATGAGTAACATTTTAAAATGGAATCGCCTGTATTTTTAATCTTGTTTAAAAATGCTTCCCCGAAGATACCATGCGGCGTTGTCAAGTTAAGCAAAAATATAAACTAGAGTGAAAAACCCAAATACGTTTTTCGGTAGCTAATCTGCCATCGTCAATAGAATAAGCGATTTCTTGAAATGTTTCGATGAATTTAACCGGAGGATATTCTTCTCACCAGATCTTCAATGAAAGACCACACTTAGCTCTTATTTTATTAAAAAAAATGAATAAAACTTAAAGTTAAAGCCTTAGACAAAATAATTGCAGTAGCTGTGATACTGAAAAAGTTTTTGGCACCGGAGCTATAAGTAGCGATTGTGATGAATTAGAGAATATTATACGAGGTGTTTTAAACAAGCTCCTTTAACAATATTCACACGGTAATTTCTTGAGATTTTAAAATGAAACACCAAATATTTTAGATCTTATTAAATTGATCATCCAAACTTTTTCCATTTTTATAAAAAAATCGTGTTTAAAATTAAAATTTCTTCAATAAAATTACATTATTTTAACAAGCCTTTTAATTTCTTCGATTTTAATGGAAAGGCGTTAGAACTGTTACAAAACAATATTAATTCTTTTAGAGCTAATTTTTATTTTAGAATTTAGTCCATGTTGGTTTAAAGGATCTACGTAGTATTTTATAATGACATTTTCATTTTCTCAATACAAATCAAATCAATCAAAAGCACCAAAGTATATGCTCAAAATGATTGCTACCTGTGTTGTTACACAATTGTAGTTTGTCCTTAAATGATACGTTGTTTAAGGCTGAGATCCTGAAAAGAAAAAAGATCCATCTGAGATAGCGATACAAAAACCGCTGCAAATTAAATCAATACTTCAACATCAAATTGTCAAAATGACATTTACGATTTTATTTCTTATATTATACGATCAATAATGAGGTTTTAAACATTTTTTGTCTCTTCACATTTTTTCTACGACAAACGGTCCTCGTGATTTTAGCAAACATCCATTTATTTTTAAAATCATTCTTTCCAAATAATTACAAAACTACTAACTTAACAAAAAATTGTAAGTGCTTTTCGATCAGAAATTTGATTTTCTATATGATAGCAAAATTTAAAAATATAGTGTGGACAAGGTCCAAAATCCAGTTGGAAATATTTCGAAAATGTCAGAATATTGGGAAAATCTTTCACAACACTTTTTGGGAAAAATTTTATTTTCTATCTGATGGAATTTTTACTTTTTGAATATATTAAGTATTTTCGGAGATATGTATTTAGGAAAAATCATTTTCGGTTGTGTATGACGGTTTTTTGCTAATATCTTCTAAACAGTTTGCCACCCCGAAAATTTATAGGGACGAATAATACCCGCAATTATACTACTAATCACATACTAAAAAAAATAAAAATTTACAAAAACGGTAGTTACTCCACAATTTCACCCCCTTCCCTATACCTTATTTACTCCAAAAACAATAGGTCGCTTTGGGTAGTCAGATTTCAAGTTCATATGTTGGTCTTTCAATTTTTGGACGTTTTCTACCATTTTAAAGCGATTGAGCAAATAAAAAACTTTTGAAAATTTTTTTCGCGATACAAAATTTTCCATCCGTTGGATGTGGAAGTAAAAGAACGCCATTTTTTCAAAATAGCACCACTGAATAAATACTGTACAGTTTTTCCACTATTTTTGACTTAAAAACATTTACAGGCAAAGCGAGGTAATCTAAGAATTTATTTAAGGTTGTAGGAACTGTATATGAGAAACTTCCTTTAAATTTTGACCTATATGTACAGTATTTATTCAGTGGTGCTGTTTTGAAAAAAATGGCGTTCTTTTACTTCCACATTCAACGGATGAAAAATTTTGTATCGCGAAAAAAATTTTCAAAAATTGTATTTATTTGTACCTCTGCTCTGGGAAAATTTTTTGCTTGGAGGCTGTGGAAGAGAGCGTATTATACTAACAGCCTTCCATTTGTACTAATATTTATATATGTGTGTGCAATAAACTACATTATTATTATATGTTTGAAAATGGTCTTATTCGAAAACTCGTGATCAACATTTTCACGTAAACTGTTTTGTATGTGCAAACTATGTGGTGCAATAACTAAAATTATTAAAAGTTTAGGCCAAAAATAATCTGAAGGTAAAAGTCGCAATTAGCAACTATTTTGGCACAAAATATTAAGTGCTTATATTTGTCTGAAAAATACCTTAGGCTCTAATTAAATCTTTTATCTTTCAGGCAAACATTCATTTATCGCTAAATGTTCAGTAGTTTTTAAATAGTGTTATTTTTTGTTAAATAGCTGGGTCTTTTTTATGGTTATCTTGAATATATATTTTCTCCCCCTGACTCTCTTCAGTATCCTAGTCTTTACGTTTAGTTACTGATTTCGCTAAAAGCAACCCTTATTCTATATAATCTACTTGATCTTCAACATAACCGCATAGAAACAAGTCCATATTTGTCAAATCTGGAGACCGGGATGGGCACTGATTTCATAAATTGGTCCACTCCTTTCCATCCATTTTTTTCTTAAAATACGATAATCAATTAGGAACTTAAGAGTTCTCCTATCTCGGTGAGCAGAAGTACCGTCTAAGAGTGGAACTTCTTCAAGTAGTTCATACAAGCGATTTAACTCGACCACAATTGCAAGGATTTATCAACTAACCTAATGCAATCAGGCGACACACAACAAATAAACACCTTGGATAGCTCACATGTTAATTCCAACGTACGTTTTTTCTTCACAACAATGTGTTATAAATTGTACTGAAGTCCTGAATTGCTAAAGTTGTTGACATACTTCGTTTGAAACGAAATTGAGTAGCAGTAAATATGTCATTAGACTAAATGAAGGCAGATAATTGTGGAAATGGTACTCTTTTAATTAATTTTGCAAAAGTTAGGATGATTAATTGAGAATGGTCGATAATTGTCCCATTTATAGTTTAGAACATTTGATTATTTTACGCAATCCTGGAGTACATCTCGAATAAGGTACTGTTACCGTAAGATATCTGTGCGGGTGAAATCAGCAAAGCAATATATGTGCAGTAGCCCAGGTAACCATCTGCTTATGGGAGCTCATTTTGGGCCTAGACTTTGGAGCAAACAGATAATTAGAATGCAAAGGTTGTATATACATCGTGACGGATTTTTTCTTAGAAGATAGGGTTACAGGGTTAGAAACCTCTGCTAAATTTCGAGTGACCGCTAAAAGCATTTTGAAAAAATGTGCGTTCAGTTAATAAAAAGTTATGCGGCCAAACCCGAGAAGTTATCGCAAATAGGATACAATTTATGCAGCGGGAAACAGAGTAGAATCAATAGATATATGTAAATGAGTAACTGCTTTTAATGGAAATTAGATTTTACTTTGTTACCAATAATATTAACAATTTAGTGAACTTGTAATTTATGTTTTTTTGATGCGTCAATAAACGACCAATCACAATAACAAAATTCTATTGAGGAATAGGTCCACAAACTGTCGGATGCCCTCTTTACTATATCAACTGGAAAACATACACAGAGTTCATACCTTTATGGTCGGATAAACAAGCACTGATAACTTTATAGCTAATGGGGAAAGCGATATTAGTAACTGTATTCTCTGTACAATTCTGGTATCGGATGCTTTCGGAGACTAACTAAAAGAGCTTATAAATCAGAAAACTAACTTTTACAGGCTGTCTTTGTTAAAATGAATAATAAAATCGTCTATTAGGGAATACCGTAAGAAAGAGTTACTCTAAAAGGGTTTATAAATCTGTTTTTTTTTAATCGAAATTACATTCTTCAGCACATCTAAACTTTTTAGCGTCGAAATGAAGAGCGAAATTGGCGCCATTATATCTTACTCTGCTAACGTATCTTTTCCACCGCTAATGAACGTTATTAACTTCAGAAAGTTGATAATGCCAGATGCAGTACCCGGTCTTTACCCACACACCGTTTGCATGGTTTCTAAATGCAGCATACACTTTCATCGGTTACAACATGTAGCATTTCTCATACGTCCTACTCGTGACATTTCCTTGGAAATTCATTCGCCTGTTCACTGTCACTATAACCCAGATATGAGTCAATGAAGCAAAAGTGTATGGGAACACATGCATTTTCAGATATTATCTATTGGATGGCAATTCTATTGTTAATAATCCAGAACGAGTTTTGACTAAGGGGTTACAGTCATGCTACGGTGATTTTATTATTTTATTCTTTCTAGTTTGCTGCATTTCCATTCATTGCAGACGAAGGAGGCTGTAGTATTACCTTCAGCATTCCAGAGCTGGAACTGGGTGAATTAAATCAGTAAGTCGACTGCGCTATCCTTAGATCTAAATCAAATTGTGTCCCACACTTTCATCTGGCATTGTTATTGACAGTAATGTATAGGCAGACATTGATTTGTGGCAAAGACGATTGATGTATTGTTATTGTGTTGTAGCAAGTGGTTTCGTGAACATTTACTAACTTGCGAGCATGTTAGAAATGTGAAGGGCAAGTAGTTTCCTTTAGTAGTTTTGACTTTTATTGACAACGAAAACCATTATTTAGAAACTTTTCAACATTAATTTATTGAGTGCTCAAATGTGCGCCATTTACTTCAAGACACAATTCGCCCCTACGTAATATCTTCTTCAGTTTCATTGGCTCTTTGCATAAGGAATTTGTGCAGATCAAAAGTAAGTTATCTTCATAGCCTTTGGCTTAAAAGTATTTCTCTTTGTTCAGGAAACTTCCAAGTTGACCCAAGTTATTTTGCTAGTTTTGCAAATCTTGTCTGAGAATAATAATCTTTTTGGATGGCCTGGTTGATACATTATTTTAGYGGTCTTATCATTTTATGACATTCCCTGTAGATTAAGATCATGTCCTAGTTTTATTGATTCGCATAACTGGCCATCTTTTAATCAAATTGTAATTGGCTGACAAGCCGTGACATTTACTTAACTTTAAAGTGAATTGAATTTGTTTTCATAGGTAACTAAGTTTTTCTTGAAGCTAACTAGGTCTCGTAATTCTTAATGATTATTATTAAACTACATATTCAAAATTAGATGTAATTTATACATGAAATGGTTAAAAAAATACAGGTGTTATGTGAAAAACACAAAGTTGACAATCACTGTTCTGACAAATTTCATCGTAAAGGTAGATTGATAATAATAAATAACAAATACATACTGAGCGTAACAAATTCGTGGCTCACCATTGGGATCTCGGAAACGGTAGGAGATATAGTATCAAGCAACGATCTACGAGACTGACTTATGCAGAAGGTTTTACAGCTTGGTCGGCCGTCGTAAACTATTGTATTGTAAATGAGGGTTTTTACAACCTTATGGTCGGCCGTGCTAAACTATTGGGATTAGTGGCACGCTTCAAAGTTCCTAAATCGGCCATATTAAAAAAAATCTTGTTGGCTAAAAGTTTAACTTTTCCACTACAAATTCTTGAAATTTGTTAGTTGTGATAATTTAGCAATCAATAAAACATATAAGCTTTTATAACAAATTTTATTTAATGCAGCCCTGATGCTAAGTGGCGCGACCAGCGATCTATTTTTATGTGATACTTTATTAGGTTTAAATTTTCCAATAAATAAAATAAAAGCCTTTGCATGTCATAACGAAKTTATACAAATTTAATATAAAACATACAAATTAGCAAGTAGAAAATTATTTACATTTGTTAGAAAAAATTTACAATAGTGCACAATAAAATGTATACACGGTATCGATTATGTTCATTACAGCTTGTTAATAAGCACATTACAAGAGTCACAAACTAAAAAAAAATACTCACTATCACTTTCACTGCTAAAATCACGATTAACTTCTATTATTAATTCTTGTACATGATTCGCTCTGTACCGATTTTCAATGTCCAGTACATACCGCACTGAATTTCTCAATGCATCGACACTTGTTATTTCAGCTTCGTGTCTAATTTTTAGCAGCATTTCATTGCTAAATTTTCCACCGGTGTTCCCTTATCGAATTCTTTGTTTCAACTGCCCCCATATCATTTCAATGGGGTTGAAAATGCAATGATATGGGTGTAATCGTAAAATGGTGTGTCTACATTTAGAAGCGAGAATATCAATTTTAAATTTCTTCGAAAAATTTTTTGTGCCGAGCAATAATTGTTTTTTGTGTAGTCCTTTTCGAAATATAAATCTTCTTTTCTTAAAAACCCTTAAATGGTTGCATTATTAGTTGTTGTATTTGGAATTTTATCTAGTTGCTCCGAATGGTAACTATTGTTGTCCATTACTATGGCGCTGTTTGGTGGCAATTTGGGCAATAATAAAGAAACTACGTTTAWKACCCTGCGAAGAAACAGGKCAGAGGACGATTGCACACCGCGATCAAAAATTAGAAKGTATGGGCTGCCGCATTKAAATTGGAATGTTTGCCATTCATGGTTATAAAAATAGATACTACTCGTTAAATTAGGAAATAATACGATTTAGTCATACATTAAAWGCTATTAGATGAGAAATATTTGTTGTTCAAATAATAATACAAAATAATGCTCATTGATTTATGTATAAGGAAAAAAAATCTAAAAAAGCCTAAACACAATTTTTGGATACGGTCCACTCCGCTGCAAAACAGTGGAACGTGCCGAACCCGTCTGTTATTCACGACAGCTTCAGGTAATACTTGTAAACAATTGTGAGCGGTAATCGGCTGTTCGTATAATGAGTCGTTGCTTGATACTTTACGAAGACGGTTAAATGGGGGCAAAGTTGCGTATTTTAATGCTCTTTAATAATCTGCAAAATAATTGACTTATCTTATACTTATTGTGTATATTTTTTGCAATAGCCTAAACACATTATTAAGCCAACTTTTTACGCTGCATTGAATGTTGATAGTTTTTTGTTTGTAAAACGTTTGCGTCTTGTTATTTCATGGACAACTTTATTTTTTCTCATAGACGCAATATTAGATTTTTACATGTATCGATAGAGTTTTTTAAGACTTACTATAATAAATTTTAAAAAAAATTAAAAAAATAGAAATAAAAATTTATTAACGTAAAATGTTTTAAAATTTATCAAGATGGCTGTTTATGATAACTAAATAGAAGTGTTGTATAGAGCAGCATTATTAGAAATAAATTAAACAAAAATTAATGACGGAAGAAATTTTTATTTACAAAATCTTCAACACATAAATAACATATTAATTAGCTAGGTTATAAAAACAAATAATGAATGGTATTTTATAATTTACTGAGTGCACAAGCTTTTTTGTTGCATAATTTGAGACGATAATTTAAGCTGTAAAACTGCATACAGAAACAAATTATTTATGGCGTTAGTAAATATTAATGTATATCATTTACAAGGTATGTACCTTTATGTTTAGATTAAAGGTGACTTACTCTTTACCTTATTCACACAATTACTAGAGCAATTTAGGCTTCGTATTAAACTAACTACCGGCATAGACCGCCCATCGTTAATTTTAATTGACATAACCTTGTCCAGATTATTGACATTTATTCACGGCTTGAACGGAAGAAATCTGCCTACCCAATAAGATCCGCGAATACTTTAGCGGTTCATAATTTAATTTAGACGCGACCGATACTTTTTCTCGTTATTTCCTAAATGACCGCGTTAGCATTCCTTCCACATTTAGCAGTCGCCTGTGCACGGCTACTCGAAATGCAGGAAGTGAATTCGGCATTTCAATGCAAATTGACCTTTCCCTAGTCAAATGTTGTTTTATTATATACATATACCTAGCTCCTTTAGCGAAACTTGTTTATGACGGCAGTTTGGTTTTCAATTTATTCTTTTAAATAAGAGCATCTTACCCTTTTTGAATTTCCAAAAATATGTTAGACACTAACTTTAATTAAATTTTTATGACATGTACAACTGATGGAAGGTTTTCCAACAACAACAGTATCATTAAAACAAAAAGTATTACCGGTGTGAAGTTGGCAACCCTCATAATTTTGATTAATATTTCATTCGTTCGTCTGTTCATCGTTTGTCCAATAAATAAAAAAACAAATATTTGGGGGTGCCAACTGAACAACCTTTTTTTATAAAAACAGGGTTGACAAAAACCTTGGTTTTTATTATAAAATACCCAACCCGTTGGTTTTAAGCGTCTGAAAGTAGGTTTTTTGTTTTGTCCGTCGAAAATATATCCTTATATGCTGTGGGTAAAAGCAGGTTTTAACCGAATAAAGTATGGTCTTACCTAGAAAAATAATAATGATAACGAAGGATATAAGTGTCTAAATCAAAAAATTTCATTTACTTTATTTGAAGTGACTCCCAATTCACTAATAAATCATACCGCTGAAATACAGAAATTTTTCTGGAATCATTATCTACCTGCAGATTTACTAAAACAAAACCAAAACTTCCGCATGCCACAATTACCAATTACACGGTAGAACTCGCAGTATGATTGCTCAATCTAAATTTTCGCAAATAAATTATTAATAAAACTAATGAAGTTTTATGTAAACTTAATAGCAACGCTTTATACTCACAAAGTCAGTTAAAGATTACAGGAGATACCCTGGATAAGCTCCAAAGTGAAACAGCAATGTTGTCTAATGCAGAAAAATGCGATGATTTTTATTAGAGGGTCGTTCTTCAGTATTGTGTTTTGTAACCATTTTGATTATACAAGGTCAATGTAGTTGGCGAAGCATAATTCTCTGTTTAAAAAGATATTAGAATGCAATTTCCAATATGGGCGGATATAATAATGGAACATACGTTAACAGTTTTCAGTTTTACACATACCAGTACCGATACATTTTTTTAATAACATACCTCGCATATTTGTCCGTTTTCAAATTCATTTTAAATTTCTCAATGAACTTTGTTTTACATATCCGTTATCGAAATAATGACAAACGAATGTTTAAAAAGAAAAAGATATAGGTATAGCTTATTCAACTTATAATGCTACTGTAATTTCACAATTGTGTAGTACTGCCGTTTTAAAATTTTCTCCGACACTGCTCATATTATACAGTATAATATCAAAWTTCAAAAGGCTAAATTACAGTATCAGGTAATAAAAATCAAAKCAATGCATCATGGTTTCTAAAAATGCCTACGCTTTGACAACAATTTTAATAATTTATTTTGTAAATTTGTACACCATTAAATATCGATTTTTTAACGATAAGCCAACTGTGCATTTAACAAAGTTACGTCTTGATCACTTTGGGGTGGTAGTTGGTTACCACTGCTGTTACCAATGTGGGGCAGTTAGTCCATCGAGCAGGGATGTTTCGATGAAAACATCAGATGACGAGTTACACAATTTATTACGATTTTACATCAGTATCACAGTGGCTACTTACTAACTACTCTTACGACTAATTACTGACTGTTTTTATTCCGGTTAGTCTTACGCTAACTAGGTCACCACACACCCCCTTCCTAGTGTCTTAAGCACGTTTATTATCTCGTCGGGGTCACCAATGCGGTSGTAKCTGGTTACCACTGCTGTTACCAATGTGGGGCAGTTAGTCCATCGAGMAGGGATGTTTCGATGAAGACATCAGATGGCGAGTTACACGATTTATTACGATTTTACATCAGTATCACAGTGGCTACTTACTAACTACTCTTACGACTAATTGCTGATTGTTTTTATTCCGGTTAGTCTTACGCTAACTAGGTCACCACACACCCCCTTCCTAGTGTCTTAAGCACGTTTATTATCATGTCGGGGTCATCACAACTTTAACGATGAAAAAAGAACAGAAATAGTCGATATTTGTAGGGAATAATATGACGATACCTTGATGAACCGACTCGTTGACATTTAGGAATCAAATCAAATATTTTATACATATAATGTACATACATCTGACAAAATCCCTGTTTATTATAAAACATATAGACACCCTCAGATCCATAAAAAGCAAATCCGAAAAAAATCGGTGAAATGCTCGTTCAAAATTAATCCGTTGCGGCCTTGTCTTCACCCATATGGGTGGTTACAAAAAATAGACTTGACGGGCAAATGGAAAGTCGTCATTGATTACGGTCTCCTTGATAAATTACACCGTTCTCAATATTTAATTATGCTAGACCTAGATAGCCGGTTTCATCAAACACATGAACAAAGGCGATATTCCAAAAACTGTATTCACAACAGAATTTAGACATTATGATAATATTTTGTCGGATAATCGCTGTCTCTTGAAAACACTGACAAAAAATTAATAGTCTAACGTTTCGATTACACCTGTAATCTTTGTCAAAGACGAAGAACCTCAAAATTTGCCTGACACAAGTTCAAACAAAATTTTGAAAGTAAATAAACAAATCACCAAGGATGCGAGACGTCATAGAAACAACGTGCCAACCTGATAAAAAAAGAACCTAACGATGAAAAAGGAACTACCTACCTACTAGGTATACACGAACTACTTGATAAAAGATAACTACAAAATAGCCTTCCAAATGTCACCTAACTCATAATTTCCACAATCCCTATTAAAATTATTAGTATTCCTACAAATTTCTATAGCTTCTTTTATTAGACGTTTGTGATAATATTTTTCTCTATGTAAAATTTTTGTTTTATCAAAATCAATCACGTGTTTAGTCAAATATTGAGTGTTCAGCTACGGATGATTTATCTATCTGTTACAACCTAGTATCTCGTATGTGTTCTTTCAAACGCGTACCTACTTTTCTTTTAGTTTGACCTATGTAACACTTTCCGCAAGAACAAGTAATTTTGTAAACACCTTCACTCTCTAAATGTACTTTATCTTTAGTAGAACTTAAAATTTTATCAAAATTATTATATGCACTATCAACAACTAAAATATCGTGTTTTCTAAGTATCCTCTTTAATTTTTCCGAAAGGACTTGTACATAAGGCAAACTCAACTTCAATTTACTTTGTCGTGGCTGAGAATTTACTTGATTTGGATGAGCACTTTTATTAAAAACTGACCAAATATTCTTACTACTATAACCATTTCTCACTAGTGCTGATTTAAGATGATATATTTCTTTTTGTACAGAACTTTCATCTGATATCTTTTGTGCTCTAACAAATAACGTCCTAATACGACTATTCTTTTGAGAAGGAGGGTGGTGAGATGTGGCATGTAAATATCTGTCTGTGTGTGTTGGTTTTCTGTAAACCTTGTGTCCTAACTGCCCAGTTTTTGTTCTGTAAATTTGGACATCCAAGAAAGGTAAACTACCATTGCTTTCTAATTCCATAGTAAATTTTATGTCGGGATTTTGACTGTTCAAATGATTTAGAAACCTACCCAGCTCTTCTATACCGTGGGGACAAATAACAAAAGTGTCATCTATGTACCTATACCAACATTTTGGTTTAAGCTGAAAACTGTTTATAGCTACATGTTCAAAATTTTCTATAAACAAATTGGCTACTACAGGACTTAGAGGTGACCCCATTATGAATTTTTCTGCATGCCCTTTAGACTAAAAAATGTTCCTGCAACCTTTCAAGGGCGATGGGTAAAGATAATGTTTTGAGAGAATTCCAAAATCAAAAATGTCTCGCCTACCTTGACGACATATTTTTACAAGAGCATATTAATAATTTGCGAACAGTTTTCCAAGGATTCTGCGACATTAAATTCAAAATTTAACTAAATACTGTCATATATGTATCGTTGTTCAACCTTTAATGCATGAAAACTTCGCGGTTTGCAATTAAAAGCGGTTAAAAGACAACATTCTAGTTGTTTTTTAAATCAATTTAATCTAAATTGGCAAAAAATGTACTCTAACTGTATCTCCTTCCTCGTTTTGGAAAAAAAGACTGTATGATAACACGGTCATAGCTCAAAACACATCATATTTGCGGGAGCAGAGCTTCTCGCAAATCTAATAGATCGATTTCATAAGACAATTTCCATCGTTCGCGTATCTACTCAAACAAAAAAGTTCAGATCAGTTTCAAGCTTTCAAGGTGCAGTAAAGCCTATGTACCATTTTTACTGTTTATGGGTCAATACAATGCTATACGAGTGCAAAATACACCAGGAATAAATTTGGAATCTCTGCAACACTATTATGTGAATAAAATCTCCTACAAATCCAGGACCCGACGACAATTAGGCATTGAGGAGACATTTGTTCACATTGAATATTTACAAAATACGATCAAACAATGAACCTACTAAGCAGCATGTCATTTTTTACAGTAAGCCTATTTGGAAATACATTTTAGCATTTCCAATGAACATAAGTCAACAACAAAATATAAACGCACGGTATTCATTACGTCATATAGTTAAATTGTCAATAAGGATATCAAAACAAAAATTAAATCTTGAATAGCTTGCATTTTCCATTAAATTAATTAGGCAATCTAGGAATCTGGAACCATAAAATATACCCATATACCCAAAAAAATAAGTAAAAAGCTACACATATAAATGTTATTTTCTAAAATTGTTGATGAATAAATCATACTACTAACTAACTTAAATTCATTTGTTGGCATTTACGTCAGATAGAGAAATTATCCCTTGTTAGTTCAACCTTTATTCCGAACCTTTCAAGCAGTTGTTATCATTTTAAAGCCATTGTAATGTGATTCTTTTGTCTTTAAACGACAGCACTGCTAGAACCAAGGCTGGAACCCACACGAATAGACCACCTCCTTGTTTTATTTTACGCCGAGTTTAGAATTAGTTTAGATAAGAAACAATCAAGTGTAACGTTACAGTGCTGCCACTCTGGCGTGAAGTTTCTCAGGTATAAACGTTTTTAATTTACCATGGAACGGTTGTATCAAGTATGTCATCATCTTAGGGGTTTGTGTTGAAAAATAAAATAATTCTACCATTCCAAGTAATTTATTTCTACTAGTAGATGATTCCGAATTAAGTGGCATTAATTAGAGTAATGTAATTCTCTTACCGTTATTACAACCCTGCAATAAAATTTATCTTTCATCTCGAACAGCATGCTGCCCCTCACAAGTGGCCGCAAATAATTCTATTACCATAAATTTAGGTCCGATTTCAAAGAATGGCACTGGAAATTTCCAAAATTACAAAGAGAGAGTTTGATTTATGAGGGGTCGCGTGCCATTCTAACTGTGCCTGTAAATGAAAGGTAAATAGTATTGCAGGGTTGTAATAACGGTAGGAAAATTGCACTACTATACTATAACTTACTTCTGTGAAGTACAATATTATATAAATTATATACAGGCTTACTACAAAGTATGGAACCAGCAGGATATTTCAGGTTCTCTTCGACCAATTTTTCTGAAACTGTGGATGGGCCTATGGGTAATTAAAATGCATTTGCTGAAATTTTTTCAATTCCGTGTTAGCTCTCGTTTCCGAGATATGGGCGCAAGTTGCATTTTTTTAATGTAAAGGGGGTCAAAACGCACATCATTGAAAAGGATATTTTTTTCAGATTTCAAAAATGTATCACACTTGTACAATTTATTGCTTGTGAGTTGAGAAAGGTGTAAATACAATAATTGAGCCTGACAAAGAACGAATAGAATGAAAACAATTTTCTTTATCGCACAAATGGACAAAGAAGCCAGGTATTACCATTTTCTCTTGGCGAGTGATAATTTTCGTCTAGTTTGATTAATTTATTGCGAATCGGATACCATAAAAGTAACAAAGAAAAACATGATTCCGTAAAAATGCAGTATTTTTCAGATTTACATTACAGAAGATGCTCAAAATGTTCCCCATTTACTTCCTGGCAGTAATGCAGCCTTGAGTAAAAATTTTCTAATGTTATTTGTAGCATATTTGGAGGTAAGTTCTGAATTTCTGCCCCGATTCGTTCTTTTGAATTTTCTGCTTTATGTGACCGATCAGCATAAATACGATTTTTCATATACCCCACAGGAAAAAATCAAGCAGCGTCAGATCAGGCGAACGTGCTGGATATTCTATCGCTCCGCGGCTACTAATCTGTCTGGAAATATTGCATTCAAATATCCACGAACGTTGACGGCAAAATGGGGCGGTGCACCATTTTGCTGAAACCATATCTGTCCAGAAGGAGGCGCGGCATTTTCACGATTAGGAAACATGCGAATAAGTTCTGGTATAATGTGTTCGCGCAAGAGCTGTAAATACTTGACCGCATTCAAATTTCCATCGATGAAAAAAGGCCCAATAATGTGCTCACAGACATTCACTTTCTGGACCATTGAAGCAAAAAGTCGCTTTATCAGAAAACATAATCCAATTTAAAATGTTTCTATCTTCATCTATCATGTTCATAGCAGTTTCGCAAAATGCTATCCTACGATCGAAATCATCTTCACTCAGTTCTTGCAATAAGTGAATTTTGTATGGCTGAAACATCTCTTTTTTCAAAATTTCTTGAACAGATCTTCTGCTAATCTGGTGAGTGAGAGCATGCTGTTGTACGGAATACATGGGATTCTCTTGCACATCTAAAGGACATTCAAGCTACTTTCCTCACTCGTAGCAACCTTTGAACATCCTGGTTTTTGACGATTTTTAACACCGCCGGTTTCGTTAAAACGTTGCAAAATAACTTTTGATCTGGCAATTGCTTCACGATCTTCATGAATTGCATTGTAAAGTGCAATCATCATCAAAATCTCGATGCGATCATGTTCATTTAACTGAGGCATTGCGATTGCAAATAACAAACTGAATGGAAATTATCAGCAGACACGAGGACTTTATACAAGACAAGACCCAAGTTTGTTATCACACTTTTCTCAACTCAGAAGCAGTAAACTGTACAAGTGTGATATATTTTTTATATCAGGAAAAATATCCTTTTCAATGATGTGCCTTTTGACCCCTTTCCCATTAAAAAAAATGCAACTAGCGCCCATATCTCGGAAATGAGAACTGACACGGAGATGAAAAAATTTCAGAAGATGCATTTTTATTACCCATTATAGGCCCATGTACAATTTCAGAAAAATCGGTCGAACAGAACCTGAAATATCCTGCTGGTTCCATACTTTGTAGCGACCCCTTATACACAGAAAGATTTTATACAATCATCACAAAAAAAATAAGCTTCCCCTAATTTTACAAATATAAGCCATATAGCTTTACAGATCTCTATATTCCAGTGGTGGAATTTTGCTACTTCCGGGTAGGTGGTGAAGTGTGTTTTACCGAAGAAACTGATTTCATCCACATCGATCTACTCAATTTTACATACTCCCCCTGTTTCCTGCAGCTAATCGGTCATCTGTTACCAAATAAACTTGATTAACCGGCAACGTAGTATAGGTTCTATTGTTTCCGGCCCGCCACAGGTAACTCGCATCGAATACTGTTTAGGTATAAATTAGGTCCAGGGCGATAAACTGGCATCTCCGTTGGACACTTTTAAAGGCGTAGGTTTTGGACGGACGCCTTCGTTGCCTCCAGTTCTCGAGTAACTCTTGAGACTTGCTTGTAAACGTGGGAAACTATTATACAACGAGTTTGTGTGGGAGATTCATTCATTTGGGACGAGGTGCAACCCGTGCATTGTTGAAAGCCGAGTGAGCTAATACATAGACTCAATTTTAATAATTATTGGCGTGCATCACACTTGAATCTAATCCAGCATCTTGAAAATGAATGCACTTATGTAATGACTGACCAGAAAAACATTCTGACGCCCATATTTTTAGGATAGATTTGAACGATATCTGTGAGAATGGGCCGTACTCAATTTTAACATGATTACAAATTATTAATCTAAACGTTGAAAACTGATCCATAATGCTCAACGTGGATTGAATGTTGAATTAATTCTTAAAATAACTTCACCACTATACATTTATTTTGGTAAAGCGCTTTCGGCTAATATGCCATCGCCAGTACCATATTTATAAATTTTAGGAATAAAAATTATGACATTGTCAAAATTAAAAAACTAAACAAGCAATCTTGACTAAAAATCAAAAACTACGTTCAAACCAGCAACGTAAAAATTAGCGTTCAAATAAAAAAATTAGAATGGGACAACTGAATTTGCAAAAATCGTTTAGTATTGTCCAATTTTGGTCAATTAAAATTTTGTATATCTCAAAAATTTCTAAATAGTTTAATTTTGATGATTTATTACAAAAATGTAAACTTTCTAAATTGTCCAAAGTAGAAGTATGTTTAAATGATAATAAAAGATTCACTAACGAAGAATTTATAGTTACAACGTCTCTATTTTTATATTTATGAAATTGTTTTAAATGCTCATTACATAATTCTATAAATTTTAGTTATGAAACAGTAGTTGATAATAAAATTTCATTTTTAGATTTGTTAATTTTGCGCAACCAATCCTCTCCTTATCTTTCTTTTGAAATTTTCAGAAAACCTACTTGTACAGACAACATTATCCCTTATTCTTCTGTGCACCCTCATACCCATAAAATAGTTGTTTTTCATTCTCTTTTTGACAGACTTTTTAAAATTCACCTTTCTTTAAATTCCTTCGAAAAAGAACTTGGTGTAATTCTCCAAATTGCTTATAATAACGGTTTTCCAAATTACCTAATAGAAAAATTGTACTATAAATACCTGGCAAAATTTAAGTTTTCTTTTCATCACATGTGATAAAAAAGTTAAAATTTGGTACCCCCTTAGGTTTATTGGTCAAGTCTCGATTTACCTTTCTAAATTATTTGCGTCTAATGACATCAATATTGCCTTTTCTACTGTAGGCAGTGTCTGTTCCCGTTTTGTCCATAATAAAGATAAAATTTTAGTTTTAAATCATTCAGGTGTATATAGATTTACATGTAACGACTGTAACTCTGTTTATATTGGACAAACGGGAAGATCCTTTTTTATTAGGGGAAATGAGCATTTAAAACGATTTAATAAATATAAAAAATACAGACATTGTAACTACAAATTCTTCGTTAGCGAATCATTTATTATCATTTAAACATACTACTACTTTGGACAATTTAAAAAGTTTACATTTTTGTAATAAATCATCAAAATTAAACTATTTAGATATTTTAGAGATATACAAAATTTTAAATGACCAAAATTGGACAATACTAAACGATTTTTGTAATTTCAGTTGTCCCATTCTAAATTTTTTATTTGAACGCTAATTTTTACGTTGCTGGTTTGAAAGTAGTTTTTGATTTTTAGTCAAGATTGCTTGTTTACATTTTTAATTTTGACAATGTCATAATATTTCTTCCTAAAATTTATAAATATGGTACTGACGATGGCATATTAGGCGAAAGCCCTTTACCAAAATAAATGTATAGTGAATTTAACTTGGTGAAGTTATTTTAAGAATTAATTATTAATCTATGTTTAATGTTATAATAAAATTTGTATAAAGAGCTTTAATTCCTGGAAATGCACCGCCATACTCTCTCTAAAATATTTATCTGTGAACCTATTTAATCTCTTCTAATCCCTTCTTGTGTTGTATCAAATTTAGAAACAATCATTTTCTCTTGCCTGTCAACCAGTAGGGTTCTTGTAATTTCTTGTGTTTTTGGTTTGTTGGCTGTTATTAGTTGTATAATTTCTCAACAAAACAGTTTCTTTCAATACTATACAGTTTATTTGCATTACGTAAGGTATGTTTTAAAATAGCAATAAATTTTGGGCAAACACTATAAATTGAAATATTCTTATAGCACTTACTTATTATAAAAAAGTGGAGACCGTGTAATGGGGTGGATGTTTCCCACCCACAAGAAGGTAAAATCAACGTAGTGGTTGTTGAAGAAGYCGAAATGACGGAAGACGTTTTTGACAATAATGTTGAAAATTATGTACCCCAAGAGTCTAATTTTATTAAACGGAATCATAACCATTTACCACCTAAAGCTAAACAAAGAGTTTTGAATGTTTATGAATACATCAAAAATGCAGAGGGAGAAAGTGGGGCCATCGCCAAAACTAGCAGAATGACCAATATTTCACAATCAACTGTGAGAAATATATAGCTGTAAATGGAATTCAGGACAGAAAAGTGTGAAAATACGTTGGTTCGTCAAGGGCTTTCAAAGACGATCACGCAAATTTAATACGACCTATGATTCATGGGGCATACAAAAATAATTTTGTATTGACAACTAAAGAATTACACAAGAAAATTAAGATTGAGCTAAAAATTAACTGCTGTAAGGAATCTCTACGAACTTCAGAAACTAATAGAAAAAATTTCGAGATGAAGACAGACCAATCATATATGTCGATGAAACGTGGTACGACACCCATGGTACTATGACAAAAAGGTTGGTGCGATATAAGGGTAACAAATGCGTGTTGAATGTACTGGCATCACATGGTAAAATCATAATTATCCTACATGCGAGATCTAAAACCGGATAAATGGAAGATGCATTATTTCTATCTGCAAAGGTAGATTACCAAGAAAGCATGACAGCTGAAGTTTTTGAAAACTGGTTTGAGAATAAACTGCTGCCAACGCTTCTGGCCAATGCAGTAACTGTATTAGACAATGCGTCTTATAATTCTGCTCAGATTGAAAAAAATACAAATGCGTTTTCAAATAAAGAATAAATCAAAGATTTTCTTTTAAAACATGACATATTTTGAGGAATGTTATACAAAGAGACAACTCTGGAAGTTTCTAAGGACAAAATGGTTTAATAAAACATTCCAAATTGATAGCTTAGCTAAAGACAATGGACACAGTTTTACGGCTACTGCTGTATCACTGTATATTTAATCCAACTGAAATTATTTGGCACGAAGTTAACAGTCATTTAAGGGAGGCAAAAATTTAGTGATGGCACCATACAAACTATCCAAGAAGTTGGTCCAAATAGTTGGTCTAACTGTGTGAAACTGTAAAAAGAAGGGGTTAATAATAAAAAAAACATAGTATAAGCTTTTATATTTATTTCATTTTGTGTTTATTTATTCCTTAAATTTCAATATAATGGTTAAAAGAATTTCAAAATCTTTGACGTTTGCGTACAGAACCAAGGGTTGTCTCAAACAGGGAATCTATGGCCTTACTCCGAGATGTGACACTTGCGTACAATCTATGGAAGGGGAAAGAGGAAATAATAAAACCCTAATAATGGATTTCAGCTTAATATGTGTAATCTGCACTGAAAAAGATGCGTAACTTCACGGAGGTACTTGCCTATGAATTTAAGATAAGCTAGTAATAAAATCTAACATAACGACTATTTTTTCTTAAGCACGATACACCAAACAATAAAACATACCCAATGTCGTCATTTTTGTGATGAATGGTGTTAAATTATCATCATACTTCATTACGAAGTCGTATAATGTATAATGCAATCCTAAGAGGTTCTCTTCTGCACAGCTAAACTAAAAGCCAACTATATAGAATCATTACTTGTATCCTTTTTCTAAAACATTACCATAAAATTACTACCTTTGGAGATAAGTCTTAAGTTTACAAGAAAAAAATTGTTTTGTGTGGAAATATGAAACATTTCCAGCCGGTCAAGGATAGTTATTTGTTTTTTTCTACGAAACATTTGCCACCTGGTGTATCTTAAAGGGATTTGTAAATGCCTTCAGGACTCAATGTTTTGGACATTTTTGCTTGATAGTGACAACTATTTTTTTAGTAATACGTTAATTTGGGATACTGTCCGATACAATTTATTATAATAGACAAATGAAAGAGACAAATGCCTCTGTGAAATTCTGATTCAATAGACGGTCAAGTTAAAAACAGAAAGAAAGCAAATACCTGACAATTGGAACAGCGAAGAGCAAGAAAAGAACAGAAAATAACAGTGTGCTCCTGGAGGTAAAGACAGCAACATGAGAAAGGTTGGTAAAAGCGAAGCTAATAAGAAATTTTATCAGCAACCCTCAGGCTGTTCGTTAAAATTTGTTTCATATCTCTTTGCAGATTTTGATAAATTTGCTTTAACGAAAAATAAGCTTTTTGGTGAGTCCGAATCAATATACACACCTAATTTTTTCGCAACATCTGCAACAGGAATGTTACTTCCCATTTTTATCCGTAAGCCTCTCACACTTACGACCAAAAATCACAATACTCGACTTCAAGAGGTTTAACAGTAAACCATGCACACAGGATATATCATATAACCTAGAAAGATCTTCGTTTGTTTCGCGACATCCAGATTCCAGATATTCTATATTAAAAGATTTGTAAATATGAGTATCATCAGCATAGCAATGTAAATTACATGACCTCACAACATATTCAAAATAAGGAGCATACAGATAAATAATATAGGCCCTAAGATAGAACCCTGCGGTACGCCTCAGCCAATGTATCTAACATCGGAAACACTTCCGTGCAATGACACGACCTTAAGTAGCATGCTATCAAGTCAATTGCCGATTTACAAAGACCAATATAATATACATAGCAAAATTTCATGGGAAATCATATCAAAAACCTTTGAATAATCAAGCAACTCTAAAACCGTAAGTTTGCCTTGATCGGTTTTAGAAATAATCTCATCTATAATTTTGACAAGAGCAGTATTACAGTTCGGTACAATATTTTGTTGACTGCAATTGAATAGCAATAACACGTTCCAATACTTTAGATAATGTTGGCAGCAAACTAATCGGTTTCAGGTTCCCCAATTGCGATGGTTTACTAATTTATAATAATAGATACGGTACACACATATGAATCATTTTTATGTTGATTTGGTCCGCGCCTTAATAGAAGATATAATGCACAATATGGCAGACTCACCCACAGTCGTAAATTTTAAAATTTCTATAGCAAAACTTTTTATTGTGCTGGAATAAAATTGAGTGTAGGCATCGTTTTGTAGTGTCAGATCAGGAAMACTATTAATAAAATATATGTTCATTTCGTTGATAATTGCAAGGCTTTTAGGAAATGAAAAATTAGTTTTCGATTTGATCTGTAAATTTGATACTCTTTTTCAAAACTCAGGAAGATTTTGTTTTTGAAATGAATGTTTCAAATAGGCCTTTTTCTCTCACACTACCGCAGCATTCTCCAAATTCCTAATCTACTTATAAGCAGATTTGCAACAGTTGGCGTAATTTTATATTTTTTAAGACAACAAGCAACATCCCTAGTATTATCGATAGTATCGTACTAAAATATCGATCGTTGTGTAATAGATAATGACTGCGATGCTGAAACCGATTGGGCAGGTTAAGAATGGGCACAGCATGGAAGATGAACTTAACAGAAAAAAAGGATTACGGAATACTAGGAAAAAGACGTTGAATAATTACAGTGGCGGTTTCACTGGAAAGGCATTTATCTGGCATTATTGGCAATTATTATTTAAAAAGTTGAATCATTATGCTTACATAAAATTGCTTTGATTCTATTCAAAACATCTCCGGTAGACAAACAATAAGTTAATGCTTGTAGTTTGTAAAATTATATATGTTTTGTTAACAGAAACAAACAAATTGATAGCTTTCAGATGACTATCAATACTAACCGATATCACAAAAATAAATTGATCGTCAATTTATTTAACGACAATATTATGGTTTCAAGCATGTGCAGCATAATACACGGTGAACTCATTTTATTAACCGGGGAAAATCATGGTGACCTCACACGGGAACAAAGAGCAGTTTATCTTGATTCGAATGGGGGCTTTGCGGAAAAATTTTGATGGCTATACGGTTTAATTGCGCCATTTTAAAGGCTTAATCAGAAATAGGTTTCTGATGGTTAAATTCCCTTTAAACCGAAACATCCGTTTTACGTACACGCACATGTTCAGCACGTGCAGATTATATAAACATAATTTCACTTGTCACCTATACTGCTTCGGGTAAAGTTATGTTTATGAATCCGGTTCCTGAAACGGAGGAAGTTGTAATAGAGCGTGCAATTGGTATGAGAATATTTAATAACGTTTCAATAATATTATGACCCTGTTTATCTACATCCTCAAACTCACAGAAATTAGACAGGGTCATAGAAATTAGTAATAATTAATAAATTTAACAGTAAAAAAAATCTTCAAGTTACGGTATATCTAAATATTATATTTTTCAATATGAACGAATAGTTTCAAAGGTGCATTCATTGTGAAATATTCTTAATCAAGATATGAAAAACGAAAAATACACGTGTGCGGACATGATATCAAATAAATACACACAAAATTGTAATTCATGTAAGGGATCGAATGAAAAAATCAAATTAATAAACATCATAAAACTATATGTAAGGCGGATAAAGGAAATACCATTGTCACTTTAAAAACAGATAAGTAGGCTAAATAATTTATTAAACACATACAGCTTTTCTAAGTTTAATTGTGATCCCAAAAGCCAGTTCCAGAACGACATCACTAGCATTTTAAAATCTTCACTTCAGGTATCAAACGAAGAAAAGTACAAATTAAAATAATAATCCCCCGAGCTCCAATTCTMTACGGTCTCCCAAAAATTCACATAAATGGAAGACCTTTGAGATGTTCGTTTTCCGTTAATGCTTCATCGTATAAATTATGCAAATTCCTAACAACCTTKTAACACAATCAATTAAATGCCAATCCAACTACAGCGGGAAAAATTCAGTAGCCTTCGCGAACAATGTTAAAAAAATATCAATACCAAATAACGCTATTCTTGTGTTATTTGATGTGTCTAATCTTTTCACTTCTATCTCTCTAAATGAACTTTTAACAATTCTCAAAAATAAAGTAGAAAACTGCCACCTATCAAACACAGAAAAAACTGAACTATTGGATATTGTGGAAATTTGGATAGATCAAAGTTATTCGTTCAATGACATTCTACAAGCAAAACGATGGACAGCCAATGGGTTCCCCTTTGTCTCCACTCTTGGCCGAAATTTTCATGTCCATTTCAAAGAGAAGCTTTTTGGAAAGAGAAATGAAATTATCAAGAATTAGTCATTCTGGACCAGATATGTCTAAGATATGGCAAGCAATTGGATGTATTCTTAAAATTATTAAATACAATAAATAAAAAGATTCAATTTTCCTTAGAATAAAATGGAGCTCTCCTTTTGCTGGATTTATCTATGTCGGTAAAGAACAATCAAATTGACTTTGAAACTTATAGAAAACCAACAGTCAGATGTTATAATACCGGCTTACTCAAATCAGTCATTACAAATTAAGCACTCCGCGTTCTATAGTTTAAAAAAAATACCAATTAAAAAAAATGAAAAAGGCAATCAATTAAGAAATTGTGGACCAAATACACTGTTAATTTCATGCGACTACGGTCAACTTTTATAAAACCGTTGAAAAAGAAAAAAAAATATTTTCATTCAACGATAAGAGATCTCGCATTTGCGCTTTATCCATAATAGATATATACACGTATGTATTTATTCTGGATAGAGTATTGAAGAAAACTGCAGAAGACTCCAATCAAATCTCTATTGTCTTAAGCCAGTCTTTAACACCTTCATCAACACGATGTATAGACGCAAAACCACCAGGCCATGCTGTACGGGGGCATCTGTTGACCATATGTCCAATTGTTTGGAGGGGATCTCCACATTGGCAAAAGGGTTGATAGATGAATCCCATTTATTAAGAAAAAACTTGTATTTCCCATGACCTGTGCGAAAGCGATTCAGAGTGACCCAAGACCTTCTTGGGAGGTAAGTTCCTGCTACCTCTTCCGTAGGATCGTCTATAAGCTGCTGATTGAATATATCATGTTTCTTAAGTTGCCAAACAGAACACCATCCATCTTCAATGGTATAAGGAGTACGAAGGAAATCTACTGTCCACAGAGGTTTTCTAGAAGTTAGCCGAGTTGTAGGTAGCTCTTGCAGATCTCGGGAAATTAGAAACTCATTAGGAGCTGAAACTGTCTGCGAATCTTCGAAGGAGCAATGTTTGAAAGAATCGGAAGCCAAGGTAATGGAGTTGACTTAATTGTTCCAGTGATTAGTCGCATTGCAGTATTTAACTGAGTGTCAATTTTTCCTGTGTGATGACTGYTTTTCCAAACAGGACAGCAGTACTCAGCAGTGCTATAAAGCAAGGCAATTGCAGAAGTACGGAGTACATTTGCATTTGCACCCCAACTTGTACCGGCAAGCTTATGCAGAATGTTATTTCTAGTCTGTAATTTTTTACTGACGTTTTCTAGATATTTCTTGTACTTTAGAGACGTATCTAGGGGCACTCCAAGGTATTTTGGCGAGAAGTTATGTTTAAGAATTATTTTATCTGACATAACTTGAAGTTGTTTCCTCTTTTGGTGATTGTTGAGATGAAAGCAAGTTACTTCTGTCTTCAATGGATTAGGGCGCAAGCGCAAGGTTTTAAAATAGCAATTCATAATCTCGATGTCACTTGAAAGGTTTTGTTCAAGTACAGAAAAGTCTTTACTTTGCAGTAAATTATGTTAAAGGTGTTAGTGATTGAGTAGAAAATAGATTGAACAGATTCGGAATAAAAGCAATAGAGGTAAATAATTGCAATATTGCAGGTCTTCTAGTTAACAATAAGCCAAAATGGAATAGTTTGAACAAAGGCGATATTCACCAACATATATGTGAATATAAATTCAAATAAAAAGCACAACAGGTTTTGCTGACCATTACATAAAAAACTAAACATTTTGGAACTTTTGGAAATTAAAAAAGCTCAGCATCAGAAAAAAATTGGCAAATACGCAAATAGAAATTTCCACTTCCAGTAAGCCTTTGATATTGCCGAAATTATGAAGTTGGTTTTCAAATTTCTGGCGAGAGAAKTTTACAACCCCTGTAAAAAAGGGGACATAAACAACATTCTGCATATCTGAGTTTAGTATAACGCTGTTATCTCTTTGACAATGACCGTTAGGACGAAACGATAATCAGAGTTATCTGATAAATCGAGTGAGACAAAGTACGTTCAATCAGCTTGTTTCCAAACTACCTAATTAAATTTATTTATGTACATTATGTAGACTGTGCCAAAAAGAAAATTATAAAAGAAGCATGTCGGCCTTATACAAACATCCTTAATAACAGGAAGAACTTCCGGGTGAACTATGAACACAAGTGATAAATTCACACAAACTAATAGTTACTTCTAACACATATACGGCTTTTTACATATATTTAAATTGAATTTTAGTTTAAACAGAATAACACTAAATCAATTAAATTTGTCACTCTATTTAAAAAAACCTGTGCTATATTAACTGATTTAAAAAGAATATATCAATAGCATATAGTAGATGCAAGACGTACTGATAAGTATAATCTTCCTATTTGTATAAGGCTATATTAGGTGTCCCTTTGGGTGTACTGCAGGCCTGTGGCCCTACCATAAATTTATATTAATTGAGGTCATCTACAAGTTATTGTATTCCCGTATTGGAAATTCATCATCATTCTGTGTACCATTTGGGACAGTTTTAAGTATGAATTTGAATAATATACCTGTACACTTTATAATAAGGCATTAACCTATATGTATAGCAATGGTTTAGATAAATGGATAGCATGCAGAACAATTACAAACAAATGTTATTTAGTTGACAACCGATCGTCTTCCGTGAGTATTGTGATATTTTTGTGCTTCTATGCTAATTCGAAGAAGAAGAAACAGTTCTTCATCATGTTTCGTCCATGGGAAAATTATACAGGAACAAGTTGGTTCTTCCCAGGTGCCAGAAGAGGTAGGGTCAGTAGACAAAGACTACGATGAACTGCCATCAATGAAGAAAAGGCGCCATTTGCATCCAGACGCTCAAGAAATTATAATGAATGTGTATGAGGGTTTGATTAAGATGGGATTTCCTTATTTGATTAAAGTTGCAAGAGATCTAACACAGGTGCCGTATACATCCAATGAAAAAATCATAAAAAGACACAGGCTACCAGAATACAAGACATCATTGATATGATGATAAATAACATTAAAGTACCCAACAAAGTCACCAAATAAGACTTATTGGACAAGATTAAAAATCTTATTATCCTTCAGCAATACTGGGCGTACTGTAGCAAGACTGCCCCATTACTACTGCGGTCTCAATCCTATTGAGCTTTATCTTCGAATTTATTTTAATATATGGATAATTATAATTACTGGGTGCTACAAGCGATAAGAGAGGACTTGAAGTGATAAGCAATTCCTTATTATTGAAGTTAAAATATTTTACTGTGAACCTTATATGATAGACAAAGTATAGTACTCCCAGTCTTCTATCAGGAGTATTTAAAACAAATTTGGGATTTGGCTCTTGTTTTAAGCATTATTACTGGTGGTCAATTCAAAAGTGACATCTACAATGAAAAAAAATGCTCATAATAGCGATTTTTTAATATTTTTTTCGTTAGCTCAACGCACTTTTTCATTATAATTAGCAATTCCATTGCTTAGTACGATAAAATTGCATTCATAAAAACCTGTGAGAGCCGTTCCTTAATTTGACGTGTTATTTATTTGCACAAAGAACAGCTTATTCACAATTTTATTAAATTCATATTATTATTGATGTAATTAAGTCATTTGATTATATCTAAAAAATTTATAAATTTTTTCCATGTTTCGTTGTCACAGTTTATTGTTTTAATGATGAGTTATACTCATATTAATGTATGTATCCGTTCTCCAACGATTATTCCGGCCTCACTTCACGAAAATTTGTAGACAAGCAATAACATGCAACATATTATTGAGAAATTGAGATCATTCAGCGTTATTCGTTATTTAGTGATACGTCTTTATAATTTGAAACGCTCTTTTTTATACGTAAGATTGCAGGTAACACAATAATTATTCGATTACAGTGGTAACGAAGTGGTTATATAAGTTTCATGCATCTGAAGCTGAAATTACTGAACTGGATAGACATTCAATTCCTTGATCGTGGGATAATTTACGCGTATACGTATGTAAAGAAAGTGGGCAAAATGTTAAGTTTAATTTGCAAGACTTCTGAATGAAGATTGTCCCATGAAAGAAGACAATACTTTAAACTTCTACAATTGTTTACTGATAAGTGTTCAAAAATAAATTACTACTACCTGTTATAAAATCTGTTTGTGAAAGTACGCCCAATAAATATTTTGTTATGAATCAACATACAAAGCATCGTTTGAACCAGGTGGACTGGATCTTGAAAACAGTAACGTTTCAGAATCAACGATATAACCAAAATTTGCCATATAAAGTACTATTTAGAATTGTATAGCAAAGCAAAAGTTTTAATTATTCACATCACGAAAAGAGATTTCTTTCACATTCTTCCGGACCAGATTTTTTTTCTTTTTATACATTCTGCGCCTATATTTTACCTATATTTTTATATGATACGTTTTTACAAATGTTGCTCTCATTTTGGCTTTACACGGATAGTAAGTACTCGCAACCCGCAACAAAAGTGATAAAGAATGTCACAGGAAAGAAGCGTGCAACAAAATTTAATTTAAAAGACGCCCAGCAGTCAGTAATTTTTTGTTATCAACTTGCAGGACGTTGAAGATAGAAATGGGCATTAGCAAAGAATACATATAACCATCTATTTTATATCTATTATAATCAAGTTCATTCTTACCATGAACTTTTCACTATATTTATGTAAACTTTTGGTTCAGTATACGACCGAAAATCCATCTAAAAATGTCCCGCTTTCTCTCATTCAGTTTTTGGCAGCCAAAGGGTCGTCAACCAGTGAAAGTTTATACTAGAAAGAAGCTGTATATGGTTTCTATGATTACTCTCACAATCCAAAAGCCAGAGTGTGCAGTGGAAGCAACCACACTGACGATATATGAGCAATATTTAGGTGTCTTAAAATGTTTACACATATAATTATCAACATCAAGAAGAAACGTCCCACAATTCTCAAAACTGTTGTTATTCTTCTACTCCATATAACACAAACAATTCAAGATCTGCTTCAGCATAAAAAAGGTGTCTTAGAACATCCCTTAAAGTCCCGACTTATTACCACGTGGCTTCAAAGTGTTTCGACAACAGACAAATCAGAAATCATTGGATCATTGAAACCATCATACGGTAGTTAACTCTGCTGCTCTGGAATATACCGCCGGGCCGACTCCAACTATGCTGGGTTGGAGGGGCGACGTGCTCATTGCTGGAAGGCTGTGGGTTTCCACGCAGCGTATGATACTGACAGTTGAGGGTTGAGGATTGTATAGGGCTTCTTCTGATGAGCTGCTGTCTGGACTTCTGTACAGATTTAGGACTTTATTTACCGTTTTGACTGTTTTAGCTGCTTTACAAGTATAGTACAATCTTCCTACTTTTTTATAGTATACGTTATATATATTACACATGTATGTTTATATTCTTTTTGTGATGGTTTGTCCAGCCAGAAGCTCTTTTGTTGGTCTTCTCTCAGTTTCTCTAACAGCTCTATGTACAATATTCCATTCTGCGCTTCTCAAGCTTGTTCTGTTACCTTTGGCAGTAGACTCCACAAAATAAACATCAATATTTATATAGGAGTATACTACTTAAGATGTCCCAGTCTGATTTGCATTTTTTTCTACAAAAGGCAGTTAAATTCGCGTCATCTATGCGTAGTTTTTGTTCTTTCTTTGAATGTTTCCTTTCTATTTGTCAATGCTTATATTTCGGTTTCCCATAATATATTACCTATCATTGTCACTTCTACACTAAAGGGGTTTACCTCTTTTCCTTGTATGAATTATATCGTCTACCTTTGTTACATGTAAGTAGGTCCACGTTATCCTGTTCATTAAAGAGTGGGGTACTATTTCTTTGCCAATATTATTGGTACAGCCTAATGATTAGCAAAGGATGCCTTTGTGCCTTCTCTCCATTTTTCTTCTGGTATGGAACTTATCGCGACCACGTTAATGCAGGGGCGGATCCACGGGGGGGGGGAGGAGAGCTGCGGGATAGTTCCCCCCCCCAAAGTTGTACGTTATACATTTTTCCAATGAGACAACGAAAATCTAAAAAATCGACAATTKAACATTTAATAATAAAATTAYCGWTAATGTTTTAATATATAAGTTACCGCATTTCCATCATAAATGACTCTCTGTGAAGAAAAGGACATTGCTGTAGAACCAGAAGAAGTAATAGAAAGATTTAGCAAAATGAGCAAGCACCGTATTGATCTGATACTATGAAATACATGTTGAAATATGTATCAAAAATAAATCTATGGTTTACATTTACACATTTCTTAAATAAAGTACAAATTATGTAGTTCCCCCCCCCCCTAAACTCCTACTCTAGATCCGCCCCTGCGTTAATGTCTACTACTGTATCAATAAAAAACCGCTGCAAATTGAATCAATACTTCCACATCCATTTGTCAAAATGACATTTACGTTTTTATTCTTATACTATACGTTTAGTAATCACTAATCAGGTTTTGAGCATTTTCCCTCTCTACACATTTTTTCTAAGACAAACAGTCCTAGTGATATTAGCAAAAATATATAAATATTAAAATCGTTTTTTCCAAATAACTCGAAAATTATTAACTTAACAAAAAAATTACAAGAGTGCTTTCTGATCAGAAATTTGATTTTCTATATAATACCAAAATTTAAAAAAAATCGTACGAGCAGGGTCCAAAATAGGTTTTTTGGAAATATTTCGAAAATGTCAAAATTTTAACACTTTTTGTGAGAAATTTTATTTCCTATCTGATGGTATTTTCATTTTTTGAATATATTAAATGTATTCGGAGATATTTAGGAAAAACCGTTTTCTTTAAGTGACGCTTTTTTGCTAATATCTTCTAAACAGTTTGCTCCACCGAAAATTTATAAGAACGAATAATACTCGCATTTATACTACTAATCACATACTAAAACGAAAAAAATTTGCAAAAAGGGTAGTTACCCCACAATTTCGCCACCTTCCCGATACCCTACTTACCCCACAAACAATAGGTCGCTTTGGGTAGGTGAGATTTATACGTCTGCCAAATTTTAAGTTCATATATTAAGTCCTTCGAAAGTTATCGTGTCCACAAACAATACCACAGACCATTTTAAAGCGAATGAGCAAATAAAAATTTTTGAAAATTTTTTTCGCGCTACAATACTTCCCATCCGTTGGATGTGGAAGTAATTGGAAACAATTATATCAACGCAAATACACGATTTTTAGTTACTTCCAAATTAATAATTTATATGCATAGCATTGTTTACTTCCGCTATTAAGAATTATTCATCAAACAGTTCACAGGAAAGGTCACAGGCATATCGCGAATCGCTTCTCAGATGCTAAAGATCGAAGATCTCGAAAAGTTCAGTTCTATTGTACATATCATACCATACAACCTGATAATGGATCTTGAACGTTTTCTATGCGCAGTGTAAGTTGGAAGAGTGGCTACGTATTCGTGTATGTGGGTTACTGGAGCCATTCGAGTATCCCATGCGTGAAAAGTAACAAAAAAAGCGAAGCAGACCGTTATTAATCGCAATACCTGTACGAAAATACGATATTGGAGCAAGTACATGCCAAGATGATGCCAAATGAGGGCATGTATTTATGAATAGCCTTCATGATTGATAATTGAAAGTGGATGCAGTTAGGAAGTAACTAGATCAGTGGCTCTCCAGGGAGGCTTATTGTATGGTGCAAATCAACACACAAGAAAAAGATCAATATAACAAAAAATATAAGATTCAAGAGACTCAAATGTTTCGGACATGCTAAGAAAGACCCATAGATAAAAAAACTTTAGGAGGACGATTGCATCTAGAGATGATGGTGCGATACACTGTGATTGGTGTAGACCGACATAATACAGCCAATCAACACCTTCCCCTGCAAAACTACAACAAGGGAGCTTTGAGGCACGATAAAAAATATAATTGATAATTTCGTAATTTGTTCTTCATCATCTGCCAACACCGCCAGCAGCAGTTTGCTATTATATAATTCCTATGCACCTAGATTTACCCTTTCTCCACCTGCTCTCAGAATTATACATAATTCAGTAAACGTATGTGACTCACATAGTGATTTTGTTTCCAACTCGCTAACCTTGAGCTTTAGTTTGTTATCGTGATGCAGTCACAGGTCGCGGGGCATCAGAAAATGTAGTAACGGTGTTGTCAGTATGTGGAAAAACAAATGCAGATAGACACTTGTATATAAACGTGGAAGATTCAACTAGTTCAGAAGATGAAAGTACTAAAGTCAATGGTAAATTACAGCTCTATTTATGCTTATGATATTTAATCAAAACATTATCAAATAAATTATGTAATAATTCAAGGTCTTCTTTTGTTAAAGAATGTAAATGGGGCAAAGCTAGAGTTGCCATACGTCCTGGTACACTAGGACATATCCCAGTTTCATGAGCTTTATGCCAGTGTCCCAGTTCACGCTTTAAATGTCTCGGTATGTTGCGACCGTACCGAAACTTTGGTGAATCACGAATGCTCGTCTCCCCAAATTCAATGTATTTTTGATGGATTTAAATAAAAAAATAGAATGTAAAGAAGTTGAAAAATTATAGCCTGCTTGTGTAAGAAAGGTACACCCTTTAAAAATAACTGCTTTAGAGAGATAATGTATTGTATACCAGTTTCCTAAGGTTATATGGCCTCAGTAAAAGATTTTAACTCCAATAATGAGGGATTACTTGAGGTCCTTTTAGCAGACGCCAAAACAGAGCTCATAAATCATTTCCAAAGACGGTGAACAGGCGTCGCTTCAGAACTAGACAATAATAAAATTATTCCAAATCACTGTAACAAATGTTTTCAAAAAATTCAGTGTCACTGTCCGGATCAGAATTTAAATCAATGATCAAACTGTTCACACTTGGAGACGGATTAGTTCAATTGGATTGAGAACACAGTAGTAAGGAGGCAGTCTCAACATGGTGTGTCCTTTCTTCGCGATTTCATCAATCCTGTATTGATCAGGAATATTAAGATTTTTAATTTTTTCAACGAGTCTTTCTGGTGGCCTTGTTAGGTACCTATTTCGATATGATTTCTAGTCATATAGTCGATAATCTCCTGTTTTGTATTAGCTTGACACGGTTTCTTATTCAATTGTTTTGAATGAATCTTAAACAGTGAAGCATCCAGTTTCTGATGATAGTCAGCAAAACAATTTTTTATATTCCTTGCTGACAAAAGAAGTCCGTTTTGGGCCCCCCAACTTTTTTTGTCCACTTTTTTCTCTCGCAACTATCTTTTTCAAAATTTTTTGAATGGATGAATAAGGTACTTTTGTTAAATCACTTGTAACTTTAACCGGATTAGAGCATCCTATCTTGATCAAACCTTGATACACATTCTTTACTATTTCTTGAGCGTTTGGATGCAAATGACGCCTTTTTTCTTGACGGTAGTGCTTTGTCTACCTCTTGCGGCTTGTGGGAAGGGTCAGCTTCTTCCTTTGCATTATCCCGTGAACGAAACATGTTAAAGAAAGAAATTTACTTCGAATTAGCACAAAAATGTCACAAGAATAACGCTTACGTAACACGGTCGGTTATCAATTAAATAAATTTTGTTTCTAACTGCTCTACCTGCTAACTGCTATCCATTTTATTTAGAAAAGAGTTAAATGGAAAGGAGCCACGACAATCCGTATTAAAGTATTAAGTTATTAAGTTTACCTGGACATTATCAGCTATCCTCAATTTTAGAAACAGTTAACCAAAGATTGAGTGATACCTGTTTATTGATCAAACAATGCTATATATTATTCTGGTTACCTAAAATTTCTGCACGACACAATAGGTGATCTTTTCGACGATATATTCTTTTGAACAAAAGCCGACAAATGTGGTTCCAGCTCGGGTTCCAGCATGATGGTGCTCCAGATCATTTTCAATTTGCACCAAACTTTTCCGCGTAGATGGGTATAAAGGGGCAGCCTATTATTATGAACTGCAAGATCGCCTGATTTAAACCCTCTAGATTTTTTTAAAGATATTTGCACACTTTGGTCTATGGTAGTATTGTAAATATGACGACAAATCTGAGCCAGTGAAACTTCATCAGCTATTCTGGGTTACATTTTTATTTGTACAGACAAATCTTCAAGCTCTTCTCAAAAAAGCTGCCTGTGCCTTCCATGATACTTCAAGAGAATTTCCGCATCCTTTCCCTGCTCCATGTCGGAACAATCGCAAACATAATGGCCCATAAATCCGGTCAATACAGACGGGAAAAAATGACGACAGTTACATCTTGCAATCCGAGGGCACAAGCCATTGTTGTTGGCAGAAAATTAAATTAACGCCATGTATGTGTGTGCTGTAAGGCGGTTTGTTGGGTTTTGTTATTATAGGTAGCCACGTAGACGCAGGTAAGAAGAATAAAAGTCGAGGTTCATTCACCGGTAGGGGCACTTGAAATATGGCACAACAATATGAAGAGCGCTTCATGCCCAAGAATGCCGCACTTTGCTACTATTTTAAGGCATCTTACGCGGACAAGTGGCGTGTGTGTACATTTCGTTTGGTTGGCAGACGTCTTGCAGAACCGGCCTCCTGAAGAGAACACGTGTAGTTACCAGCTAAAATAATTTTAATAACAAAACTAACTACATTACAAAATTCCAAGCTTCAATGTTTTCAGTTTCATACTTTCAATTAGTAATGCTATAACAACAGTTAATTAAGCAACTACTACTAAAGTGTTTTTTTTTCACAACTAAGCAGCTTGTTTTGAAGAACTATAAATAATAAAAGCTACAAAATCACAATCGCAAATCTCTTAAAAACCTAAAAACATCAAAAGAGAATATACATACGCTTTCGTACTTTTCGAATTGTGCAAGAGGAAGAAAAGTACTGGAAAAGTCAATGAAAGGATTACACTGAACTGGCAACCAAATAATCCCCCTTAATTGAAAGGATGTAGAGGATTAGGTATAAAAACTTTGATAACGGATAAAGAAAAACTGCGATAGATGTAGGTAGATATTTAATCTGAAGGATATTAAAGTGGCGGTGGAAGTCTTATCGTTTTTTTTACGAGAAATAGCCAGGAATTCGCCAGAAGCTTGAAGTAACGCTAAAATACATACGACCTCATTTTTGGAAACCAAATATCACAACTTCATGGATTAGAGGAGTAGTGTTTCGCGTTAATTTCCAATAATATGTCAAAAACTTGATGTTGTCTGCTTCTTTTAAGCTAAAATTTAAAGAAGTAAAATTGAAAACCATAACTGTGTTCTTTAAAATGGCGTATAACTTATTAAATGAAGTGAAATAAGCAAAACGGAGATATTTCTGCGCTACCCTAATATAATACGATGGAAACTATACTATTTACTAGAGAATATGTAAAAATTAAAACCTATTCTAAATTCGTAATAGTTATGGTTTTTACAGAATTCGGTGAAGACTATATTGGGAGTTCGGTATCGACCGTAGTAGTGAACGCACGTAAATAGACTGTGATCAGAGTTTGATAATTTTATTTTTATGAAAGTTAAACCACCAAACTATTTATCTAGTGAATACTGCATGACCTTGTGTCAGTAAACAGGTGATTAATGTTGTCATTGTGTTAGACCAGTAGAAGAAATCACAACGGCAATAGCAAAAATTCTGTATAAAATAGTAGTCAACATGGAACAGGGGGTCAAAATAACATCCCAACCAGAGGAAAAGGCTGAAGGAACGAAGGATAATAAAGAACAAATAAATATTGCCTACAGACTTCAAGGAAATGAATCAGCTTGTTCCCAAGCTACCCAGTTAATTATATATTGATAAGATTTGTGTTAAAATAATATATAAATACTTGTGATCACTTTTACTTTTTAATACCTCCCTTAATTGTAACTTTTCATGAATAGCAGAGTACTTTTTGAACAAAAAGAAATAAAAAACCCTTCAGCAAGTATTTAAAAGAAGCAGGATTGCCAAAGACGGTAGATAAATGACATAACCACCAGTAACATACGAGTACATACATAACATACTTTTTATCTAAAAAATTTCTTTGTCAAATAAAACAAACGTGAGCAGTATGTCATGGCTACAGCATATGTTGCACAATAAATTTATATTAAGTCTATTTATCTGGTTTTTTCCCTACATTTACTGATCATCGTAAAATCCTTTGTAATCACAATGTAATCGTATTAATCCCAAAATCAGTTATGTAATCGGTGTAATCTCTAGTAGGATTCACAATTTTTTTTATGATTACATGAATATCCGTGTAATCTACTAAAATCTTACGTAATCTGTAATCAGTGGGACAGATTTTCTCCTAGTGGTTACCCCCTCGGGATGAAAAGTGCCGAGAAAGTGTTTCAGTACTATCATTCGTTTAGAAATGTAATTGCTCAAGAAGGTATTATATTTTGGCAATGTGGACTACTGCTTACTGATTTTCAGAGTTAGTAGTCATCAATTTCTGATTATAGTATCTTCTAAAGGTCTATAAATTTGTTGATGAATGTCTACAAACTTGGTGACGGTATCCAATACTTTCAAGGCTAAAAATAAAACGTCTTGTAAAATTCACAGATGAAGCCTTGTTTCAACCTCGGATCCGCTGTAGGTGTAAAAAAATTGTATCAACAGATGTTATTTATCACCTGAAACGCGCATTGTGCTATTGAAAATGTCACTTTAACACTATTAAAACTTTCTTCGCCTCATGCACTTACTGGCATGCCTGGAAGTAAAAGCGCCTAGAAATTTCCCTCTGAAAGCAACAAACGATTTATTGTTAGCACCATTTCGTTGTCCATAAATTACATTCATGACAAGCACAGCGAGAACTGCTTTGCATTCGCTGCAACTAACCACTCATTATTGTAATTACTTCTAACATGGCGATGCATTTTCAATTAATTCCATACTAATGCATTATTAATATCTATATATTACTGTGTAAAAACTGATGCCGGACTAGATCATTTTTATGCGTTGTATTTCTCGGTAGAGGAATTTCATGATTACCTACTGAATTGGTATTAATAAGTTAGGTCATCACTGGTAAAAATCACTTATCACCATGTAGACTTTTAGGGACCGTGAGAATGAATCAGTTTTATAATAAAAGCGATTCATTACTGCCAAATATTTTACACTTGACCGCAATAAAGGCGATAAAGTCGGATAACTTAATGGCTTGTTTTCTGAAAACTCGATATCGTATTTGATTGACCTTTGATTATTTTATGTAAATATCCGTCATTTGCTCAAAATTATTTGGGGATGCTGTGCTTTCTCAAAGAATACGTACTGATAAAGTAATTATTAGAAAAACAGTTAAATATAGGAATGTAATGCACAAGGTGAATCACTATCGCTTTGATTAACTGATGATTGATTGAACCAGCGTACGGTCAGCATTTCTGCTACTCTCGGATATAGCGCCGGGCCGGCCGTCTACGCTGGGTTGAGGGGGTGCATGCTGATAGTAGTGCGACTGCCTAGTTTATATAGGTACATTCATATTCTTTGAATGCTTTCTTGGTGTTGTTGACTTCACTGGTCCATTTCAGAGTCGCTGGTTTCTGGTATGTCGTAGGGATTCTTCGTTGCAATTTCTATCCATTGTTCTTCATTCTTCCCTGATCTCTGGATTATCCTTTCTATAGTTGTTTTCTTTGTATAGCACGGTCTACCTTTTTTACTTCCTCTCAGCTTAATTCCGAGGCCTTTCTTAATATGTGATTACCTCTCTCATTTGGATATCTCCCCAGTATTTCACCACGTATATCTCTATTCTTTTTATAATCGTTCTGCCATGAAGGAGTTCTGCTGTTGATTTTTTCAATTTTTATTTATTGGCTTAGTTAGAAGTTCTGTAATACATTTCTCTGCCATTCTCGAGTTTTTCTTATTTGCCTTTGTTGTTGCGGCATTTTTACTACATACGTCATGATGTATATAGAATCTTTATCTCTATAAACAGTAATATCGCCCTGATTACTCTATGTGCAGTTTTAATCCGTTCTCTAACCGTCTCTCTCCAGCTAAGATGGCTAGTATGTATCTAGATATTTCATTTTGTTTGTTGTTCTCAAAATCCGGTCTTGTATTTTGTGCCTGTTTTTAGGATTGTTCTGCTGGAAGGATCTCTTAACATGATGTTACTCTTCGTGTTGTTTATTGTCATTCCATTTTTGTAGAGTTCGTATTCTGCATTTTCTAAGAATTGTGCCAATGTATGAAAATGCGGCGGGATATTGGACATCCCTGTTTGACGCACCTACTTTTCTATTTCTTTGGTGTGGTTTTCCGAACTGCTGCACTGTAGCATTTTCGTGTAGGCAAGCTTTCTGTAGGTTTACGGCCAACGCCAGTATTCTAGTGCCTTCTCTCCATTTCTCCTCTAGAGAACTTCTCACTGTAAACATGTGGTCATTAGTTGATCTTTTTTTGCAAAGGCTGCCTAATCTGCGGCACATCTGGTAAATACTGGTCGTATTACTTGTATCCAATACTGCATAAAAGTTATTCTTCAGTAATCTTCTGTGCTTTGCGGTGTTTTAATTTAGGGGACCGGGACTTGCATTGTAGAATTCCACACATCTGGTAATTTGTTGCTTAACCATGCTGCTTCTAAGGCTTTTTGTACTTCGTTCAGACTTATTGATCCCTATTTTATTAATTCGTTGTTGATCTTGTCTAGGCCTGGTGCTTTGTTACACTTCATGTTTTGAATTATTTCTATCGTTCTTTCATCAAAGGGTGATCCCCAATGGGCTAGTAGTCATTTTCTGCAATTAGGTTTACTTTACGTGCCCTGTTTTCCTCTTCTAGCTTCTTCAGCCAATGCGCCATAGGTATATATAATTTCTAGAGTTGGCAGCATTATTTCTTTAGATATTTGAAGGTATAGTTAAGGCGTTTGTTAGTAAGTATTTCGTTGATTCTTTTGAAAAAATTCTCGGCGTTTCTTATCTTCGTGCTGTCTTTCTGCCTGTTTCTTCTTTAGTCTAGCACAAGGTGATTCACTATCACTTTGAAAAAAAAATAGATAAAAATGTACCAGAGAAATTCACTAAAAATATATTTTAAGTTCCTCCTGAGGCACTCCTGAGGTTATATGACCCACACCTGAAATTTCATTATTCATCACAACTTGTTGACGTCTGTCTAGTAGATAAGATGGAAAGAAAGAAACTGAAATGCCACCAAAGCCATAATAAGACAATTTACTGCAAAGAAGCGAATGATCAAGCGCATCAAATGCATATGAATAAACCAAAGATACCAAAACGCTTGCCTCGTTTTTATTAACAGATGCAATMCAGTTATCTACTCAATTGGTCAATAGAGTAATGGTGCTGCAATTAGACCGAAATCTTGATTCCTTTTAAGGGAAAGCGTCAATAGCACGTGTGCATTTATATATTTGCTTACACACAAACTTTTCGCACACTTTGGAAAAAGCAGGCAAAATGCTGATAGGTCTTAAATCAGACACAGAATTAACTTCMTTTAGTCTTTGGAAGTAGTCGAATRAGTAGAATTTCCAATTATCAGGATAGAAACCTTGTTAAAAGCAATAGTTTATAATGTGAACAATATATTTGAAACAGACACCATCTTGGCTTACAGTATTTGATTTTAATCGGAAAATAATAGTTGTAACTTCGTCGCAAGTAATAAATTTTATAGTAAATACACAGCCTTCCTTAAATTTCTTTTCCCTCTGATCAGAAACAGCCCGATAAAAATAATTATTAATGCATCTTTGTCAATTTTAACTTATACAGGGTGATTTTTTGAAAACTTCTCACCTTAAATAACTTTAAATAGAGGAAAAATTTAAAATTTTGCAAAAACAGGTACCTAAACTTTTGTTTGCAGGGGGACAACTTTTGAGATAAGTTTTTAATGGATAGCGCTTACCCTCTTAGCGGGGTAGATACCCCTTCAAAAATTTTAAATGAAACTACCCATCTTACGATACATCATTTAAAAGCTTATTACACAATGAGTTTTGCCATGTAATTAGTTTTACTATTTTTTACCCATTGACGGGGTAGTGGGTCAAAAAGTGCATTGTAGCAAGTGGCTTATAAAATGGAATATTTTGGACTTTTTTTAACAAAATTTATTGTCTTGCAGTTACAATAAAAATTGTCCTTACTTAAGCCTAAAAAACTTGTTAAAAATAATTGTTACACCTAAGCAAAATGCCAAAAATACTTAAAATTTTCTTTCGACATTACTTGATATTGCAACTCGACAGTTTATACTGAATTGGCTAAATAATTATCTACTTTGTGTTTCCAATTTTTTGTTTCAACTTTTTGGCTACTTCTTTGGCACGACCATCTTTTTGTTCACATTCCTTTTTATAAATCGCGTGAAATTTTAAAGTGAGAGTCCAAGTGATRATGGTTTATTCAACTGCCGAAAGGGTAGAAATAATTTTTATTTACGGTGCTGAGCATAGCTGTGCTCGTGCGTCAGCAAGGGTGTTTAACGAACTGCACCCCGATAAAAATGTTGACGCTAGGTACATTCTCGATCTCGTGCAGAAATTTCAAGACACTGGATCTGTAGTAAACAAAAAAAGGGCAGTCGTTGATGAAATGGCCCAACTTGAAGTACTTGGTCATTTTGCAATGGATCCAACTAGCTCTTTGCGTAACATTTGTACAGCCACTGGACTTTCTTATTCATCTGTAAGGAAAGTTACAAAACTGCACAAATTCCATCCCTATAAGATGAAAACTCTCCAGGAACTCGAGGACTTCGATAGAAGACGCAATTTTGCGAAATTATAACAGAAAAGATTATAGTAAATCCAAATCTAATAAAAAATATCTGCTTCAGTGATGAATGCACAATTTTTTTGAACGGCTCTGTAAATAAACATAACGTCAGGTACTGGAGTGACGAAAATCCTTATATTTTTCGAGAAGGTCATACACAAGTTCCTCAGAAGCTGAACGTCTGGGCTGGAATACTTGGCAACGCAATTGTAGGTCCAATTTTCATTGATGGGACGCTAAATGGGGGAATGTATTTAGAATTACTTGATAACGTTATTGATCCTTTAATCACAGAGCAATTAGAAAACCAACGTGACCCTGAAGGAAATCCAATGTGGGATGAATACGAATTGTTTTACCAACATGATGGAGCCCCACCGCATTACGCCATTAATGTGCGAAATTGGTTAAATCATAGATTTCCTCTTCACTGGATTGGTAGGCGTGGAACAATTGAATGGCCGCCACGATCACCCGATTTGACTGCTTTAGATTTCTTTCTGTGGGGTCATTTAAAATCTGTGGTTTACAAAACACAACCTACTAGTCTGGACGATCTGCGAGAAAGAATTATTAACGAGTGCAGGAGGATTCCATCTGAAACTTTCCGAAAAGTGCAGCAGGAGTTCGAGAACCGTCTGTATTATTGTATGGAAAGAGGTGGTGCACATTTTGAAAATCTATTGTAAGGTTTGAATTTCTATGGTTTTGTTCACACTGTTTTTGGAGTTACAAATAAATAATTTTTCTTTTTCGTGGACATGGACTTTCTAAAAAATTACATGATAAATACTTTAATGTTAATAATAATGTTAAAAGAAAATTTTCAGTATTCTGGGAGTTTTTTTAAGTGTCATATTTTTTACAAGTTTGTTTGTTTAAATTTTGGGTTCTCGTAAGGACAAATTTTATTTCCGCTCTAAAATAAAATACATTTTGTTGAAAAGAGTCCAAAATATTCAATTTAATAAGCAACCTGTTTCGTAGGCACTATTAATCTATTACCCCGTCAATAAGTTAAACGTGGTAAAACTAATTACATGGCCAGACTCTTTGTGAAATAAGCTTTCAAATGATGTATCACAAGATGGATAGTTCCATTTAAAATTTTTAAAGGGGTGTCTACCCTGCTCAGAGAGTAAGCGCTATCCATTAAAAACTTATCTCAAAAGTTGTCCCCCTGCAAACAAAAGTTTACCTGTTTTTGCAAATTTTTAAATTTTTGCTATATCTAAAGTTATTTAAGGTGTGAAGTTTTCAAAAAATCACCCTGTATATCCTTAGCAATTTGAAACTTCCTAGTGGTATTTTTTTAACTGTGTAAGTACTGGTAGAACCTAAGAACGTCTTCAGTTTGAATCTAATGAACTACTTCTCATGTGATATACAGTAGTAATGCAAGTATAATTTACTCATCCGCTTCTTAGAAGTGCTAGCTTTACTTCCATGTCCTCATACTTCTCTGCACGCGGCAGGCAGCCTAGTGAATTATCATCAGATAATCCGTTATATCAACACGGCTGAAGCACAGATGTTGCTTGATTTACAGATGTAGGTACGAAGTTTGACACAAGCGTCTCAAGAGTTTACGGTAATAATTTTAATGAGATTGCGTAATTTTTACGACGGGTCAGGCCAAAAGGATGAGTTATACAGTAATTATCATTCACGGCATTTAAACCATGCGTTCGCCAGTTATCTGAGGAATGCTGGCTGCAATTTGTTGCATGATAATCAAGCGGTGGCACCTGTAATCGGCCGCGCTAGGTGGTTTTTGTTTTAAAGGTCGTCTGTTTGGTGTTTGGTATTACAAGACCTACTGAGGGAATCCATCCTGTCCAAAAGGTTTTGTTGGTACAATAGATCCCAATCCACCAACACAAAACAAATTGTCAACATTAATCCAATTTTATGAAGTTTTACCTTACGTACCAAATTTGCTTAAGGATCAGTCATCATTCAATCCATTAATTTTTTGTTTTCTATACAAAATTACCTACATATTAGCGCCCCTAAAAATCTAGAATCACAGATATAATGCCAGTGTCGACATAAATATGTTAAACAAAGGTATCCAATAAACACACACCTTTAATAAAATATTTTAGTTAGAAAATATATGTAAAAAATATGGTAACAGAGTAAATAATTATTAGGCTATAACAGTAATTTTGAATCCAGATAATATAATATGCAGATGATTATTGCTCTCTTTTACACAGCAAATACCCAAAAATCAGCAAGCAACAAGCAATTTATCTTACAACGAACAAAAATAGAAATATTAGATGCAAAATGGAGTAAATAAAGTAAAAGTAATAAATGCACTAATGGTAATTGGAAAAATATTACGGGAATCCAACCTTTATTGACTGACTACTTTTAATATGTAAAGCACTTTATAGATACTCGTAGACGTTTAAATGAAGCAAAAAAATATATGGGATATAATATGATATCGACTCCCATAAATGTTAGAACTGTAGAAGTAAGAGATATGCCATTTAAATAAACAAGAATAAAATTATACCAAATACAATATAAAATTCAGTTATAAAATAGTTACGAAGTATTGAATTTGGTGGAAATATACGAAGCTAAGAATTTCGACAGTGGAATCAAAAGAAAAGTAAAAATACTTAATTTGATTTCAACGTCTACATACTAGAAAACTTCCCAACTATAAGAAAAGGTCCTTACTAATGCTCCCTTGCAAGGGTACTTCTAAAAGCTACACCCATAAGTAAATGTAGCTCGATACATACAGCGAAACTGATAACCATAGAAAAATAAGTAATGAAAATAATAGGTAGCTTTAAAGTTCCAAGAAGCTATCATACTGACGAATTCTGAAAGTATAATTCAGAAAACTATACAAACAGGCTTTAACCCGAATAAAGCAAACCTTGTGAATATTAAGAAAGAATGGGTACAAGCTTTAAGGGTAGGAGGGGGGGGGGGTGCATTAGTTTCCAATTCAGGACGTGCAGGCATATAGCTAATGTAGAACAAGTACACAATTCCCACTGAGAGCAGTGCATCCTTTTAAAATTACAAATAATTGAACACATAACTGTGCAATAAGAGAAAATTCCATTTGTACTAATAAAAAATTGTAGGTATTACGCAGTAGTTATCTAATAGTATATTCGAGAATATACTGTATGTACATAGGTAGTTACAGAAACCACATTCTATTCTCAGCTTTAGCAATATGCCCTCTTCTAAATAATGTCCAAAGCTTTGAAAAAACGCAAAATAAGATGAGTTTATTTATTGCTTGTGTTATATGTTACGCTTAAACTTCGGTAGAAAGTAGAGTACGAGTAGATTGCCCATACAGGTATTCTACATACCATAAGTTGAAGTTGAAGAAGGAAGAATACAAAAAAGAGTGGCTGTGTGGTAAAGTAAATAACAAGAAACCAATAATAATAAGAAAAAGAATAATACACATACCAACTCACCCCATTAACATACATTGAAACGAGTAAAAAATAGAAAAAAACTTTTTCTGTGCATTTATGCATATTTCTTTATTCACTGTTTTCTGCGATACTTTTGAGCTTTTATACGTTTATACTCCACACAATGTTACCTGTATGTTAGTTACTTCCATAAGGTATTGGTACCTAACGACCTGCAAATATAATTTTGTTTCAAGCTGTGGTAATCGGTCTTACGTTAATGATGATACGCACGTAGTGAAAGGCATATGAGATGACATTGATATGGAAAGTTTCTCTAGTATAGCCAAAGTTAAATATGGCTGTAAGGATGTATGATGAAAAAACATCCATAAGTTAAACAGTGATCAAGCTGCCAATATTTAAATATTAAAAAACAGAAAAGATAAAACAAAATTCTATAAATTTGAAATAATTGTTTTCTTCGTAGATACATATTGAGACGTTATAAACAATGTCCGTTTGCTGATAGAAGGAAATTCTACAAGTAAAAACGAACAATATGCTTATCTGCAAATACTGTTGAGTTGTAGTGTTCGAAAAAGTAAAAGACAATGGAACGTGGAGAAGTCGAATCGAAGAACTAGTTCTTTTAAATACTATCACCTCGATATAAAAATTTTATTTAAAGAACACTAAAGAGGAATTAGAGATTTTCTATTGGGTTCGGATGCCTTTAAATGGACACATATTGTACGTGCGGGCAACTACAACAATTTAACCCCCGAGCATCGCAGAGCAAGACGATTGTTTCCTGAAAAACATATTAATTAGAATTTACAGCAATGTTTACTGAGGAATCCAGATTCTGTTGCAATCACATTGCGGAAGAGCTCGAATTTGAAGACGCAGAACCACATGTGCTACCATTTGCCGATATATGAGTCCAGAATTTGTAAATACTTGTGCACATCACATCGTCCGAATAGTGCAAAATTCTCTTAATACTCATAATGAAATTATGGGAAGATTCTAACATCATTAGATGTAAGAAAGCAAAGACAATGAAATCGTCATCATTATGGTCAATTTACTCGATACTAAACTCCACATTATCTAAAGGCCACTGGCGAGATCATGCGGATAAGATTAAGGTAAGATGCCTACAAGAATGAGTGGGAGAATGAAGCTCCTGAGTCCTACTATTGTTTTGTACTATACAGTCACAGAAATCTTACTGATTACGATTTCTGTGTGTACAGTCCGCAGAAATCGGCTGGTCAATCTCAGTCGCAAGTTCTCGTTAGTCGAGTCGTACTAAGAATGATATTGACTTAAGCAAGATCAAAAAGTTGACGACATTGTTAAAGAAGCAAGGAATTGAACACAAACCTACGAAAGTAAAAAATCAAAAACTTTCTCACAAGCGGAAATTTATAGATTTTTGCCAGAAGTCGAGGATGAAACATACATGGTAAATTCCGTACATATTGATTATTGTAAAATCTGTAACTTAATCGCGATATTTTATTAAGTAGTTCCAACTATTGGAATTGCGAGTGCCTGCAGACGCAAACGTGACGAATTAGTAAAAATTAATGTTAAAAAGGTATCGAGGACAAAGAATCAATTTGATAATTTGACATCATTTCTGATTTAAAGATAAGAAGAATTCAAGATAATTCTAACACCTTTTGTCTTTATATAGGAAATACGTAGACTTGAGACCTAGAAATAAAAACACAACAGCGGGATTATTCTTAAAATTTAATAATGGCAAGTGTTTTAATCAAGTGCTAGCAATAAATACTACTGTTAGAATATCACACGATATCGCTTATTATCTTACCTATCAAAGTGTCATTTATACAGCCCATGCAGGGCAATGCTTTCGCAGCAAACCGGGTACTATAATTTAATGGTTCAAAGTGGAAGTCTTACAACTGAAGCACCACGGGAGATGGAAGAGTTCTTCAGTTGCAGAGGGACACAGATATTAACATCAATAAAAAAATTTAAATAAGTACAGAAATAATCTGAACCATCAAATAATGAACCATAGATTAAGTAAGAGAGATGATCCATTGTACTCAAAGTGCAGTTGCTTAGTTAATAAAATAAAAACAAGTGAATTAATGTCTTACCGCGCATCATTTAATTGTATTATCTTAAGCTGACGATGAGGGTGGATTCAAAATTTTTTATTTGCTCATTCGCTTTAAAATGGTCGAAAACGCAAAAAAAACAAAAGAGCAAAAAAAATTTCTTGTCTGTGTGTCTGTGGTATTGTTTGTGGACACGATAACTTTCGAAAGACTTAATATATGAACTTGAAATTTGGCAAACGTATAAATCTCAACTATCCAAAGCGACCTATTGTTTGTGGCGTAAGTAGGGTATCGGGAAGGGGGCGAAATTGGAGAGTAACTACCCTTTTTGCAAATTTTTATTTTTTTATATTTTTTTCGTTTTAGTATGTAATTAGTAGTATAACAGCGAGTATTATTAGCGTCACTAAAAGAAAACGGTTTTTCATAAATATCTCCGAATATATTTAATATATTCAAAAAATGAAAATGCCATCAGATAGGAAATAAAATTTCTCACAAAAAGTGTCTTAGAAAATTTATCCAAATTTTTGACATTTTCGAAATATTTCGAAAAAACCTATTTCGGATCCTGCTCGTACGATTTTTTTAAAATTTTGGTATTATATAGAAAACAAATTTCTGATCAGAAAGCGCTCTTGTAATTTTTTTGTTAAGTTAATAATTTTCCAGTTATTTGGAAAAAAACCGATTTTAAATATCTATATATTTTTCTAATATCACGAGGACTGTTTGTTTTAGAAAAAATGCGTAGAAAGAAAAAATGCTCAAAACCTGATTACTAATCGTATAGTACAAGAAATAAAAACGTAAATGTCATTTTGACAATTGGATGTGGAAGTATTGATTCAATTTGCAGCGGTTTTTTATTATTGAAGCTTGTAAAGACAGTTCTTTTATCATCCAAATTACGAATGTTAACAAATAAATTTATTACCTTTGTTCTATTTGTTACTATTAATGTTCTCGTTGTAATAAAGTTAATAACTGAAGAGTTTTATGTTGGTAAGTGGTTGTAGATATTATTGTACCCGAGTGTCACTCTCGCACAATAACTTAAACTTTTCGTTCTTAACTATTAAAAGTTAGTTCTTTTTCGTTTTGAGTGAATGTAATTTACGAGCAGCACCCGTTCAATTCAGAAAGCAATGATTTCAACTTAATTTACTGCTTCCAGTTGCGCTTATTTTGTGCCAAAATAAATAATTATGACATGTGGCATTTTGGAGCTCAAAAAATACTAGCGGTCGATTGATAAAGTGTTTACTGTTATTGTAAATTTGAAATTTCATAATAGCTTATTCAATTATTAATAAGAGATTCCAAAAATTTAACCTTTACCGTTTGACGGCTAAAAAAAACATTCAAAGAAGTCTAGTTCTCCGCGAACTCAAAAATGTCGTGTTTAATAATAGATTATTTAGAACAAAATGGGAGCATATGTATAGTACGAAGACGCTATGCGCAAAAAGGCCTCTGTATATAAGTTTACCATAACGTATGCTTTGCACTGCAAAACGATGAAGTTGTTTTGAATTAGTTTAACACCCACCCCCTTCTCCGGATTTAGCACCGGAAGACTAATATTTGGTTCCTGAACTTAAAGAAGCCAAAAGATTTTCAGCGAATAAGGAATCGACAAAATATATTGATGAGTAGTGGTTTGCTAAATAGGTCGCGGCCAACACGTGGATGTTCTATACCTTTTGTCAACACCGGTAACCCTGCTGAGCCATTAGTTTACAAAATCGTTTTTGCCACCATCGAGATTTACGGCAGAACCCATCTAAAAGGTAACACAAAAAAAGCCAGAGTCGGCACCCCTGGCGTTTTTCCAGGAAATGCCCGCCCGACACCTTGAAGCCTTCCCACAGAACTAGAGAAAATTATGTTAACCTTCTTTATTTCTTCTGGCACCCTCGTCAATGTCAACGAAACAAAATGCGGTACCTGCGTTTAGCCAATTACGTCCAGTGTACTAGGTGAATTAGATGTAATGTTTATTGTTGCTTGGCAACCGGAATTACGATTAACAATGCGCAAGTACGTGCCTCTATTCAGCAATAAATTGCTGACGTTCCCTTCTCGAAGAATTTATGATGACATTTATACTTTCACATCAAGAACAGTGAATTAAAAATTAGTTCCTAAACTTTAATTATACATACCATCTGTGTTGTTCTCCAAACAATAACAATGCCGCACAACAAATACCAAAAACAGCACTCGCAATTCACAGAGCATGTTTCTAACACTGAAAAATGCGTGGTCACTGCTAATTAGGACGAATCTCATTCATAGTTTTTATCCATTTCCTATGTGAGTAATGTTTTATCCAGTCTTCACGACCGCGCACGCAAGAAACGCAAACGTTCAACACTCTCAGCGGCTGGGTAATGACTGAGAGAGAGAAAAAGAGAGCGGCGAGAATAGACAAAACACGGCCGAAAGTTAAAAAGAGAACAGCCGGACGTCTCAACGAGATGGACAAGGTTAGCGGTAAGGTCACGTGACATAATAAAGAAACCTGTTGCACTTGCGAAGTCGAGCGGCTTTTGCTCGCACAATGAAGTAATAATTAGCTTGATAATTGGAGCAATTGCACAAGGAATAATTAAATGAAGTTGTTTTTCGGGTTACGGATAATTCCTTGATACTTAATCCGAAAGTTCAGCGAGTTCAATACTGACGACGAAATAAAGGCAGCTTCGCTAATGCATACTGCTTAGAATCTAAAAATCCTTAGCCCTTGGAAATGTTAGCTTGCCTAGTCAAGTTATTGAATGAATAATAAAAGTGAACATATATCTACTTCAGGGGACGAAAGGGATTACAGAAAAGTTCTATAAATTATACCACACTATAAAAGAAAAATGAATTACAAAAAAGTTATCAACAAAGATTAATAGATTTCTCCGATCTACGTTATATTTAATTATAAAACGATAAGGTTCCTTCCTAAAGTATAAGCGTTGTCTGAATGTAATATTCAAACAACGGTATAAGTGATACTTATATTAATAAAAATATAGTTTTTAATAAAATGTTAAATCTGACTAAACTAAAAAACGCTGAAAATTGAATCAATACTTCCACATCCAATTGTCAAAATGACATTCACGTTTTTATTTCTTATACTATACGATTAGTAATCAGGTTTTGAGCATTTTTTCTCTCTACACATTTTTTTATAAGACAAACGGTCCTTGTGATATTGGCAAAAATACATAAATTTTTAAAATCTGTTTTTTCCAAATAACTCAAAAAGTATTAACTTAACAAAAAAATTACAAGAGTGCTTTCCGATCAGAAATTTGATTTCCTATATAATACTAAAATTTTAAAAAATCGCACGAACAGGGACCAAAATACGTTTTTTGGAAATATTTCGAAAATGTCAAAATTTTGGATAAATTTTCTAACTTTTTGTGAGAAATTTTATTTCCTATCTGAAGGTATTTTCATTTTTTGAATACTTATATTCGGAGATATTTAGGAAAAACCGTTTTCTTTAAGTGATGCTTTTTTGCTAATATCTTCTAAACAATTTGCTGCACCGAAAATTTATGAGGGCGAATAATACTCGCAGTTATACTACTAATAACACACTAAAACGAAAAAAAATTGCAAAAAGGGTAGTTCCCCCAATTTCGTTTCGCCGATACCCTATTTACCCCAAAAACAATAGGTCACTTTAGGTAGTTGAGATCTATACGTTTGCCAAATTTCAAGTGCATATATTAAGTTTTTCAAAAGTTATCGTGTCCACAAACAAAACCACACACACAGGTAAGAAATTTTTTTTGCTCAAATTTTATTTTTTTACGTTTTCGACCATTTTAAAGCAAATGAGCAAATAAAAATTTTTGAATTTTTTTTTCGCGATTCTTACTTTCCATCCATTGGATGTGGAAGATATAAGGACATTTATAAAATTTTATGTAATGCCACAAATAAAAGCAGCTGCCTTGATTAAATCAAATAGCAACACTTTTCCAAATGAAGCATTTGTTTTTGGATTGGAATGAACAATATTATCATGTTAGAAACAAAAAAAATCACAAACATCAGATTTCTAACTGAAACTAAAAATGTACCAGAATTGTTATGTTCAAACACCAGTTACCCTATTTTTAGTTCTTAATTTTGAGATACTTTATTTTTCTTAATAGATCACACTGTATATTTTTGTATTTATCAATTTCTTGTCAAAAATAATAAAAGCACTATTTTGAAAAATTTAACGCCTGCAGTTTTCTAAATGTTGGCATCATCTATTATGCAACAATTATGTTGCATTCAACAACTTTAAAAGGATCTTACTTACTTAATATATTTGTTTTTATGTTTTATACTATACGATTAGTAATCAGATTTTGAGCATTTTTCTCACAACACATTTTTTTCTAAGACAAACAGTCCTCGTTATATTAGCAAAAATATATAAATTTTTAAAATCAGTTTTTTTTCCAAATAACTCGAAAATTATTAATTTAACAAAAAAATTACAAGAGTGCTTTCTGATCAGAAATTTGATTTTCTATATAATACCAAAATTTAAAATAAATCGTACGAGCAGGGTCCAAAATAGATTTATTGGAAATATTTCGAAAATGTCAAAATTTTGGATAAATTTTCTAAGACACTTTGTGAGAAATTTTATTTCCTATCTGATGGTATTTTCATTTTTTGAATACATTAAATTCGGAGATATTTAGGAAAAACCGTTTTCTTTAACTGACGCTTTTTTGCTAATATCTTCTAAACAGTTTGCTGCACCTAAAATTTATAACAACGAATAATACAGTTATACTACTAATCACATACTAAAACGAAAAAAAATAAAAAAATAACAATTTGCAGAAAGGGTAGTTACCCCCAATTTCGCCCCCTTCCTGATACCCTACTTACCCCACAAAGAATAGGTCGCTTTGGGTAGTTGAGATTTATGTTTGCCAAATTTCAAGTTCATATATTAAGTCATTCGAAAGTTATGGTGTCCACAAACAATACCAGACACAGCCACACAGACAAGAAATTTTTTTTGCTCAAATTTTATATTTTTGCATTTTCGACTTTTAAAGCGAATGAGCAAATAAAAATTTTTGAAATTTTTTTTCGCGATACAATACTTATCTGTTGGATGTGGAAGTAAAATGAAAATACCATCAGAGGAAAAAAAATTCTGTTTTTTGACATCTTCAAAATAATTCCAAAAAACTTATTTTGGTCCCTGCCCATACGATTTTTTTTAATTTTAGTATTATATAGCAAATCAAATTTCTGATCATAAAGCAGGAAAGCACTCTTGCAATTTTTTTGTTAATAATTTTAAAGTTATTTGAAAGAAAACGATTTTAAAAATTTATATATTTTTTCTATCTCGAGAAGCGTTTGTTTTAGAAAAAAATGTGTAGAGAAAAAAAATGCTCGAAACCTGATTACTGCTCGTATAGTATAGGAAATAAAGGTGTAAATGTCTTTTTGACAATTGGATGTGGCAGTCTGATTCAATTTGCAATGGTATTTTATGCATGGTGTTATTTGTTTCATTGTTACACCTTCGTTTTTCCTATTTTCGTTAGTTCTTCATTGCACTACCTATTTTTCTATCCAACTCCTTTACTTTGAGTTTTATGCAAAAGGACTCTTTCCTAAATGGAATACATTACCAGCTGCTGCAGTACCATCTTTATTTTACCATTTATATACAAGGGGTAAATATAAAATCACAATTTTGTTAATATGTACACTGCACTGCAAAATAATAGCCGTTTTACTTGATACCACAAATACTTGAACATCCTGTACTTCCTATTGCATCAACGTAGTCGATATCTCTAGAACAGAAGAGCAAACAAACTGCACAGTTGAACATAATGTTCATTACAATGGTTATTTACAATTTCACAAATATCTTTGTGCAATACAAAGTACAATAATACAAGTTTACTCTATTGCATTATGATAATTACTTTTACCTCGTGTCTGGGAAAATTTTATACTTCTTAGGGAGTATTTCCTTAAAACCACTTTTTGTATTTTTCATTTCAAAAAAATAAGCGTATCTTTAGGTTACACTATATATTACAATTTCTTTTCTAAACATACTAATCAATCCACATGATCGATAGAAGAAAAAAACCAGTTGAGTTTTCCACAAACTAAAACTTACAGGTATACAAATAGTTTGGAATTTACAAAAGAGATTTTAAAGCGGTACTTTGGTAAACTATCAAAAGTTTTAAAAAGGATCAATGCGATAAAAAAATACAGTTCAGACATGTCACAATATATAATCGAAAAAAATTATACCATCGTCTTGATTCATCCAAAGTTCCATGCAAAGGCGCCTCCAGTGATATGGGCATTCATCTGGTGTGAAAATTGAAGGGATTTTTTTTAATGTTTTGTAATAAAAAAATCACATTTTTCATAATATCACGTAAGTTCGATAAATGAAACACACCTAAAATATAGTACAAGTGCTAATTTTGATCTTGCACAGACAATACTTTACTTGAAAATAATCAAATTATTCTTTCATATGAAGGTGTATTTTTCTTTCTTTCTTGATTAAATTTATTCAATTTCTTCACAAAATCACTTTTCCTTATTTAAAATCAATATTAAACTGTTCCACCTACAACCTAGAGGTATGATCTTTACTTGAAAATAATCAAATTATTCTTTCATATGAAGGTGTATTTTTCTTTCTTTCTTGATTAAGTTTATTCAATTTCTTCACAAAATCACTTTTCCTTATTTAACATCAATATTGAACTGTTCCACCTACAACCTAGAGGTATGATCAGTTTTCCATCATGACAAATAGACAGATATGTTCTTTGCTGTTGTGTTATTGCTGTAGAGTTTGAGTGCTAATGAAAAGCACTAATATTGGATCTAGAAAGTAAAACAAGAAAAATGCAGATCAGGTCCTGTGCAGTTTTCACTATAAAAAAAAAGATTGCACCATGGAAAAGACATGAAAATTGAGGAAACTAAATAGGAAAAAGAATGAAGAAACAAAAAATGAAGACTATATGTGGTACATTCAAACATGAAACAGATAATAGGCAGAAACATGTTTTGGAAAAGGTGTAATTGAGACAATATGATTTTGTGATTTATCCCAAAAAATTTAAATAAGGAATAATAGAGCTGAAAGATATTTTTTTTGCTTTCATCTTCAGACCTTAAAAAAAAGGGCCTAACCGGGTAAGCGGGTCAAAAGTGCCTTAGAATCATCAAGATAAAAATAAATCAGGTATATTCAGCATGAAAGATGATGACTATTTCCAATGTTTCAGCTCAAAAGACACGAACATAACATTAAAAACATTATTTTGTGAAAATTGTGTTATTAAACATAATTCAGTCCATTTTTGACCTAAAATTTTCATATTTTTCTTAAATTGTAGGTTCTTTTAGCACTATAACATTGTATTTTTTTTAATTTTAGGAGCAAAATCAAATTCCTAAGAGCATTTAAAAATTGTAATTTATTTCTTTCCACAGAAATAAGGCTAAACAATTATATCTGTGTGATTCATTACCATAAATTTTTCCAGATTTTTAGTCCTGGTAGCATTGTTGTTGCCGTTTTAGCTGGCTTTTTTGCTGTTTTTTAATCAACCATCAAGGTTTTGAGAAAAACTGATATTTTTTTCCGAATTATTATTTTTCCGAAAAATTACCAACAATAGCTAAAATAAAGGTTTTAATTTTTTGACCAAGTTGGTTGCTCCTAAAATTGTTTAGCAAAATAAAACTTTTGGTCAAAAATTATAGTAAAGTTACAGTTAAAAACTGATTAGCACAAAAAAAATTTTTACAGTTATTTTCACGTCTTTTAAACTGAAACTTTGCAAACAGTAATTATTTTTCATGCTGAACATGCCCGTATTTTTTTATTTTATTTTAACCCCTTTACCAGGTTAGGACCTTTGATGAGATCAAAAAATTAACAAGTCATAGTGCGAAGGGACTTTAAAATAAACGTCTGAATGTTTACATTAAAACACCAACAAAAGATACAGTATCTTAATGTTTTGAAAAATTTTCTTTCAATGTAAATGTTAGCATAATTCTGGCTTTACTGGATAACTCTCATACAAATAAGTTTAAAACATTAAGTTTAGAAGAAAAAAAATCATGTTACTTGAAAATATGCTGATAACATTTGAAAAAAACTGAAGATAGGCAAATACAAAAGAAAATCTTATTATCCCAAGCATTTTGAATGAATTTTAATTTTAAAAGTGCACTATTAAATTAAAAAACTGAATTTGTTAATAGAACCACAGATTTTCCAACTATTTACTGACAAAATAAGAATTAAACATTACAATATTCAACGCATGGTATGTCAGTGTATTATTATTAAAGACAAAATAAATATCTCTTCATTTTAAACTATATCAATTGATTAGTCAGTCTGAAGGATTATTTCTCTTTAGAGCAAAAAAAAAATCACAAAATTTAATTTGAAACTGTCAAATAGACAGTGCAAAAAAATTATTTCAAATTTTCCCTTCAATTTTCTCCACAAGAAGCAGCCTCAAACCACCTCCACCCGATCACAATTCAGTCTTACTACATCCTCCCCCCCGAAACTCACTGGGTCCCCGCGTGCTCCGGACAATACGCCCTAAACGTTTCCTCGTCCATCGACCACCGTCCCGTCTTCCCGCAGCCGTGGTGCACGACGTTCGTGCACCCCCTCCGCATGCAACAGACGTTCGCGCCCCTCTGTCCGCACCTCACGCACCTCACATTACAACACGTCCAGATGGCCTCCTCGAGGCCGACGATCTTCGGACCGATGAGGTAGATGCCCGGCGACCAGACGATGCAGTCCTCGTGCGCCCACACCTCGAAGCAGCCGTTGCCGGTGTCCGTGATGCCCAGGTAGACGTCGGGGTTGTCTTCGGTGGAGAGACGCGCCTCGGCGTCCGAGTGTTTCCTCTTCGACTTCTTCGACGACGACACCAGCTTGGGCGGGGTATCGAGGGCGCGGTTCACCTTCTTGCTCTTGAACTGGCGGTCGTACGGGTCCTCGAGCCGTCGCTCGTATTCCGCGCTCTGCGTCGTTATTATGTATGGGCCGAATAAGTCGCCGGGCGGGTTGAAGACGTAGTCCGTCGAGCTGAGGCTGGTCAGTTTGGGTTCCATCGCGTGTGGACCTGGAAATTGATGTAGTCGAATACGCTTAAGTCTAGGAGTCAACGTGGGATGGATGCTTCAAAATATGATACTGGATTTATATAAGAACTGTCTCGAATAAAATTCGGAAATCTTAGATTGCTGTGACTTTTTAGAAACGTCACTGTTAGTTTGCGCTGGTTAGTATGTAAGTTTAAAGCCGGACTCAGACGACGGTACATTTGACAAATACGCCAATATTTGTATATTTGCCAAATGCACCAGTCAATGGACAAGCAAAGGACTCACACGACGTGTACAATATTCTTTGTAAAATACGCCAGCAACTTGGTGAAATAAACAGAAGCCAGTTGACCAGTATGGATAACGCACGATCTGAAAACATTGTTACTTGTGCAGCTTTTGTTTTGATGAGTGGATATTATTTAAAATTAAAAAAGAAGAAAAATAATAAATAAATAAAATTAGCCAGCAATTAAACAAAGATCAAGCCAAAATAACACCTTATTCGTTGCAAACTAAAATGCGGACTGAATAGTAACGCAGAAAGATTACAAGTATATGTACGGCTCGTGTGAACGTCACCGCAAGTGTAGACAAGTTCTTACTTGTCAAATGCGCCAATAATTGTAATCCCTTTGACTTGTGCCATTTTTACCGACAGACGATGGAAAACTGACCAGTGACAAATAATTATACAAGTAACCCTCACATACGGCATGGCAAGTATACACACGTGACAAATATTGGGCAAATATACCAATCGTCTGAGTCCGGCTTAAAAATCTAGTGAAGTAGAAATTATATATGTGTACATAACATTTTGATTACAAAAAATGAATGAAGAGGAGCATCGACCAAAAATTGTTGACAAATGGTTAGAAAATCCACAGCACTTCATTGCAAAAGAATTGAAAATGCCACATCCACGGAAGATGATGTACTAAATCGTTATTTCAAGACTCGGAGCACATTAAGACAGCCACATTCTGTAAGAAAATCTAGTGGACATGATTTGTAATTGGAACAAAAAATTTTGTATGAAAAATTGCAGTATGTCCTTCACAGACATTGCCAAAAAAATGTGGTATAACTAAAAGCATGTTAGAAAGGGTAAAAAACGTACTGGTTTAAATACCTATAAAAAGCAAGAAGTACCAAAAGTACAGAGAAGCAGGAAAAAATTAATAAACCTGAGTCCGAAATCTATACAATTTAATTGGGAAAATAAGTCCTTGCTTGGTATTGGATGACGAAACATAGGTAAAAGCAGATTTTACGAATCTACCAGGTTCACAACATTATACTGCTTTTAAAAGAGAGATTCTTTCCAAGTCTGAGAAAACTATCAGAAAAATTTGGGAAAAAGTATCTTGTATGGCAGGCACTCTGTCAATGCGGGCATCGTACTCAGTGCTTTGTTACCACAGGAACAATTAATGCCGAAATTAAATCAAAGAATGTTTGAAAAAATTTATTAATGGAAAAACTAATAAATTTTGTAGAGAAAGATGTAAATCCACCTAATGTGCCACATTGTCGGCCAATTGAAAAATATTGGGCTCTTTGCAAAAAGAAGTTACAAAAAACTGAAGAAGCAACCACTAGTGCCGAAGATTTTGCTTTTAAATGGAGAAGGGCAAGTAGGAAAATTGCTGATGGAACTGTCAGGAATTTAATGAAGAACATTCGAAAAAGCCTCAGAATAGAATGGGATTTAAGTTAAAATGTTACTATTAAAGTATGTTAAATAAAACTTCAGATGTGTCTTTTCCTATATGTGTAATAGCTTGAACAAAAAAAAAGATAAAAAAAGAATATCCAGCAGTTCAAAATTTCCGGATTTTAAACGAGACTAGCCTTAAAAAAAAGAATTTTCAAAATTTCCAGTATCTGTTTTTAAAAATACAAATGGCAAAGAAAATCAGAGGGCATTTTATAAAATACTAAAGAATGCCAGAAATGATAAAATATACATCGCAGGTCAGATAAAAAACAAGGGAAAATACTGACAGAAGGCAGTGAAATAATGAACAGATGGAAAGAATATTTCGCAGAGTTACTTAACCTAGAAAGTGAAACAAATTGTACAGAAACCAGAGAAACAAATTATAAAGGTGCTTGAAGAGAAACAACAGAACATTATAAAAAAAGAAGAAGTAAAAAAGACCATATATAATATAAAAAGAGGAAAGGAGGCGGGGTACGACCAAATTGCACCAGAAATGTTGAAATGTATGGGACCAGAAGAGAGGAAAGTGCTGACAAAAAAGCCACAGCATTAATGGCTGCTACACTCATATTTAATAAAAGTGCAATGGACAACAAAAGGGTAAGCTTGGATAACAAGTTCATGTAAAAAAAGTATGAGCTGTAGTGGAACAAAAATCATACTTCATAGACAAAATATGCTCATTACGGCTCTAATAAACGACCTTGAAAAAAAATAAAGTGTAACAAAAAAAGTATAAACTGATAAAGGTTAAGATCCTGAGGAAAGAGTCAAGAGATAAATAACAGAGTTGAGATACTGAAAAAGATATTAAGAAAAAAGTCGAGATCTTGAAAATAAAGTCAAGATTTTGAGGAAAAAAGTCGATATCTTCATAACAAAATCAAGATACTGAGAAAAAATCCAGATATAAAAAAAAGTAAAAATTTTGAAAAAAAAGTAAAACTATGAGAAAGTCGAGTACTTGAAATCTTCACAAAAAAGGAATAATCTTGATAAAAATCAAAATCTTGTAAAACAGAAATCTTGAGAGAAAATTCAACATTTTGGAATTCCAGATCTTCAAAAAGAGTTAAGATCTTGGGGAAAACTAAGATCTTGAGAAAATAGTGAAGATCTGGACAAAACATTAATTGAGATAAAAATTAAAAACAAGATTTAAAACTCCACTGATACAACACCAAGTCCTGATGGGGATTAGGGACATCGAAACAGGCGTTTCTCACACAATTCTTACCTCTTTTGCAGAAAACACATATCCAACTGATGTCCCTCGTCTGTGCATCATACTTATTACTCAGCGTGCTGCAGTGTAGGCCTTTGGAACGTACTTTGTGTCGGTATTCGCTGTCGTCATGGAACTTCTTCACCTTGCTCAGCTTCTTCTCAGCGTCCTCGTCATTCGACGGAGCATTTATCACATTAACGGACAGGGGAGAATCCCTTGGTCCACGGATGTGGATGAAAGGACCGCGGGAACGGCTCGAACTCGCATTACTACCAGAGTCGTATGCATATATATCCTTCGTCACCTGTAATTCAAAGTTTCTTTCATGTTCACTGACTCCACTGCAATATTTATTTATTCTTGAATCAACACAGCAAGCCCCATACAAAATATATAATATGTAAAGAATATGTGGCGGTTATGCAAAACCAAACAACAAAAATATTATAATATATAAATACATAAAAAACCAACAAAATTTATGTTTTCTTAAAACTAAAGTAATGATTGGTATGAATTATCAATTATGGAATCTCAATATATTCCAGAACTACTTTAGACATATTTTTTATGCAGCTGCAAGATTTATTGTAAAAATCAAACCAACAGGAGTTTAAATTACACAGTTTAGATAATCTCCGTATGACTATCTTTTTTCCATAAGCCAACATAGGAATTTCAAAATAATATTGATTGGAATGAAGTATTCGAGTTCATATATGGAAACTGAAACTATTGATAATACCAGAACAGTCAAAAGAATTAGTGATTCATATAATGTAATGGATTGCTAGTTTTATAAGCTGCTAATCTTAAATATAAATGTTCAATGACTCTAATTTTAACCAAATATTCGAACTTTTTGGCAAAGATTCTATATTTATCGATAGGAATATGAAGATATTTACCTCGATCTTATGGTGTTTGTTGTTAACTAGTTTGTTCCTCATTTTGCCGGGACTTTTAGTCTTTGTTACTGGTGATTTGGATTTTTTCGCACTCTTTTTCTTCTTAGGAGTCGTCTCTGCCTCACTTGATCTTCTGGAGTTCTTTCGCTTGCCACGCTTCAGACTCTTTTTGCTCTCATTCAGTTCATTTGACGTTGAAGTTACACTGTCCTGGAGCTGAAATAAATTTTAGGAAAACAGGTGTAAAAACACTTTAAAGACTGAGCTGGGGAAGCATTTGAAATTTATTAATATTAATACATAGTTTAATAGATGACAGTGGAATTTAAATGTAGGAATACAATATTTATCCACTTGTTGCTTCGTTTCGTCGTACAGGGTGAGCAATTACTTAAGTGGAATTCCTGGAAATTATTTTGAAGTTCATAGAAAACAGCCATTGCGATACAGTATCTCGAAATTAAAAAAATCATATCAATGAATTAGCTTAAATATAGTAATAATTAATACACTGAACAATAACATTCATTAATTTATTTAATAAAGAATTGTACAATTATTGACTGTTGATTTGTAGATATTATTTAAATACAATGTGTTTCGGTCTTCTAAATAGGAATAAAGAACAATTTTTTTGTTTTTATCAAGCATAATAAATCAATTTCCCTCTAGGCAAAAATACAGAATTCTCATACAAGATTTAATGTGACTTACTTGGCTGGTAGTCGCTTCCATGTCTTCTAAAATCCTTGAATCCTCCAAGGGTGCCACATCAGTTTTAAGCGGATCACTACTATCATCAATACCAGCAAACATCTCTTCCAATTTGTTTTCCACCTCGACGAAATGCGTGTTGGCTGTCTCCTTCCTCTGTGCTGCCGTAATTATGGTGGGGGTTGAAGTTTGCGAAACAAGGGGACTCAACGACGATTCGCTGTTCTCTTGCAGATTATTTTTCGTTTTTATCACACTGACCGAAATCGGTTTGGTCACTTCCACTTTCTGCCCTTCTTCCTCAACTTTCTTGGCCTCGTTAGTCGAATTCCGTTGCTCCAAGGTCTCCTGGACCATAGCTGCGATGTTGGCGATCGTTTCTGATTCTGACGAGGTTTTTCGACGGGTTTTCCTTGCCATCGTGGGACTGACGGGGGGCTCGCTGCTAGATCTCCGCCTTTCAGGGACTTTCTTGTCTTCCTGGGGTTCTTCGGGCGGCAAATTGGTAACTGGTGTTTCCGCGGTTTCAGTAGTGGAGTTTTTCACTTCATTACCTTTGAGGATCTGCATTTCGGTGTCTTCTTCTTTAGTTACCTGTGTATCAAAATAAAAAAATCATGCATTACAATATGATAATGGAAATGTACAAAAGAACAAAAAAAAATCAAACAGAATCATGTACGCCATCAGATATTTGAAAAAGCGATATCATAATAAAAGCCATGCATTCTGGAGCTGGTAGTAAAGTGGAAAATGAGAAGAACAACCTAATTTTTAACAAAATAACGTTAAAGAATACAATTATCATTATTGGGTCACAGAAAATCTATATTTATAGAGTAGTTAATCAAAGGAGACTCCAAACCAAATTCCGGTTTAATGTTTGATATTGCATAATTACAGAAGGTAACACTAACCAACTATGGTTTTAATAAGATATCATGGATACTTGGTTATTGACTCAAAATACCAGATTCAAACCCTGCTGAATCACCTGATATAATCCCTCCCACTTATTACCGAAATATGCAATGAATGAATTTTAAAGATCAGAATCTGTAGAAGTTTAAGAATAGTAGGAGAATTACTACTTACTTCTTAAATAAAAAATTTCTATTCACATAGTACAGGGGGTTTCAGAAATGCATTCTAATGCATGCACCGAATGTGAAACTATATCAAAAAGTTGATTTAGAGTCTGCAATTGAAAACCGACAATAAATTGGTGTAGTAGAATGCTTTTCTGTATCCATAATAGGGGCGGGGCTGTGGGAGAAGCAAAAGGGGCTCTTATAAAAAAACAAACTGTATGAAACAAAAAAAAATTCATAACACCATTTTATGCTAATGAAAGTATCAGCTCAAAAGCATTAACACAGTTTTTCGATGTGTAAGAGTAAATGAGATGTGCACGTTAATAGAAATAGGTCAAATTTGAAAAATGCTTTGTACTTACACCAAAAATGAATCAAGTTAGCAAAGATCTGTTTGCAGAAACTCCAAAACTGTTACTTTGCAGACCTATATTTATTAAGACTTTTTTGTGGTACATATTACCTCTTGAAATATTTTATTCTTTTTTAACACACTGTATATGCATGGTGGTGACTAAACAAATATGGGCTACAAATATTTTCATTTTTGTTTTATGTCTATTAATTTCTCACCATATGGTAGTTGAATTGATTCAATTGTTGTGATTTTGGTGAAAACTGTGTAAAGTACTTAATTCTTCTTCAAGAAAAATATATTTGAAGTATAATCCACTTTATTCTTTTAATTGTAGAGCACTTTGGGCTAACAAATAGCCATCGCCGGTACAATCAATATAAATAAGGAAAAAAGGAAGTTTTGCAAATGGCTTGACTAGGTCAAAAATATAGAAACAAGTAAACTTGACCACACACCAAAAATGAACTTTCATGCCAGCAACACAAACCTAATATTAATTTAGACAAATAAATAATTTAGAACAGGGCAATAGAAATTTCAAGATCATTTAGAATATAATGTTCGCTTATAATTTCATAAATTTCTAAAATTTCCAAATAATTTAATTTTGATGATTTATTACAAAAATGTAATGGATTTAAATTGTCTAGCGTAAATCATCAAAATTAAATTATCTATTAAAATGTGTATTCAAAACCGTATGTTAAAAATCATATACGATAAAGATTTTTACTGTCTGACCCAGTTGCTCTATAAAGAAATTGGCATCTTTTCAATAAAAGAACTTGTGGCAGATTATTATGCGCACTACTTTGAAAAAACAGAAAACGAGTAGGCCCAAATGTCAACATAAAAAAAGTCAATTTATAATTATCACCTGTCAGAATTTAGTTTAGTCTATAAATCTGTACCTTTAATTTAATATACTGAAGTTTGGAAGTTGCTGTTTAATTGAACTATCCTCTACAAACTCTATGTCAAGGGTCTACTGATGTTCCAATATAAAAATTTACATCTGTTTAGATAAGTAGAGCATCCCCACTGTACTAGACAGATAGCAAATAAGCATTACATGGTTTTTAATGCTCGAAAGTGTGTTAGTTAGAAAGCATCGTTTTACTGCACCTGTATAATGTACTTAGCGTTCATATCAAAGAATGTAAATCCTCATGGGTATTTTTACAACATGTCATAAAGTTTGTAAAAGAGAATATGACTTTTCTATTAAGTTTGCTGAAAGGTATTTTGTTTTGGTGTATTGGCTATTTATCTGTAGTTTAATTATTGTTTTTCTTTTCTCTCTCTTTTGTAAAGTTTAATTATATTTCATGATTACAAGCTTTATGCTTATGCATGCTACTGTTATTGTCACTATTTACACAATATTGTTTCAATAAACATTATATTATTATTATTAAATAAATAATAAAAACATGCAAATGTAACAGTGCTGATGAGTAATAATAATAATAGACAGCATCAACATCACTTACCTTCACCGTCTTCGTTGGTTTCCTTTTCCTCCTCGACTTCGAACTGTCTAAACTATCTTCGTTACTGTATGGCGACACGACGTCGTCCTCCCTGTTCGTCGGTGTAGGAACGTTCAAAATACTGCTGGAGTTGCTGTTTTCGTCGTGCGAGCTGCTTGCCGCCTGCACGATCACGCTCTGACTCGGAACGGCGGCCTTGTCTATTTCGGCGGTCTTTTCTGCTGCCTCGGGGTTGTCGGTCGTCGACGTTTTGTCTGTGCTCTGGTTGAGACGTTCCAGGATGGTGTCGACGCGCTTGCTTGATTTCTTGGAGTTCTTTGGGCTGCCCTGCGCCTCCTGGATCAGGCCGGGACTTACGGGTTTTAGTCCGGGGCTGAGGGATTTCTGGGCGCACTTTGTTAGTTCCACAGCTTGAATTTCTAGCGCTCCTGCAAATAAGTTGAGATACAGTGGAAAAAATATGACAAATGATTGTAGTAGAGTAGTTTACTATTAATAGTTGCACACGGCAACTAATATTAAATAAATAGGTAGCGAAATAAAAATGTTTTGAAACAAATGTTAGATATCAAACAGGGGCATAATTTCTAACCAAATGCTGTGTATAATTCAACTTTTAGCTAAAAGCGTTAATGTTTAAAAAATTACTTTAAAACAATGAAAAGTATAATATTATTAGTTCTCCATAGAGACGGGTTGATGATGCCGTATTCCCACTAGATGGCATGGTGTCATCCACACTGTAATTCTCGCACAATGAAAAATCCATATTTATCCCCTTTTCTCCCTGTCAGGGGAAGTATTTCTAGAAATAGTGAAACAGTTGCCACCAACAATATAACAAATAGTTGGTGCAGCTTGGTTGCCAGCTACTCAGAGGGCTGGATGTGGATGGAAAAAAAGTGACAATTATAGGGCTCCAAGAAGTTCCCAGAATAAAACAGTAGAACTAACCCCCAACTCCTAATGAGTAGACAACCAAACTAGTATTCACGATAAATAAATTTCAAATTACTTTAATTGAAAAAATAATAAGATTATAATTAATAAAATGCATTAAACCAATATTCAAGGGGTTGCCTTGCAAGAAAATTTCCATCGATAATTCCTTTCTACAATCTCGATGGATGTCCTATTGGCATGAATCGAAAAAAAAAAAAATGTTCAGTAAAGATGGGTCTACACTTCAATTCTAATTGACATCTGCAATTGTAGCTGGTGCATCACTTAAGGAATTGTAAATTTCACAGGAAAAACGCGTCCCCGTTTAAACACCCTGTAGATACTGAAGACTGAAATTTTAATGAAAATTCTGAAAACAGCTTCATTGCTGAGAAATGAAGCTAAAATTGAGGCGTTGATATGAAAAACAACATATGTCCAAAAATTCATAAAATGAGTTATTGGCGCCACTGGATTTTTTAAGATGTATTGCACCACATACCGTTGTTGTTTCTGGCAAAAATTATATAAACACCGAAATATACAGACGACTTGCATTGCATTAGCTCTTCCACTTTTTGCATTATTAAGTTTTTTTTTATTATCTCAGAACTTATCTTTTGGACATATGTCTGTTTCATATCAACGCCTCAATTGAAACAAAAAATTATCAAAATCAGATTAGCCGTTCAAGAGACAATCCATTTCAAAAAAATAGTCAATTCTTAATGGTGTATTAATTACTTTATAAACTTATTTCATATGCATACTTATTTTATAATCAAAAGCCCAAATAATAATGTGTCATGCAAGATACCTAAAACACTGGTATTATATTATCATGTTAAATCTATTGTTAAATTTTAGTTCGACAAACTGCCATTAATATGGCTACACTTGTCTAAGTTATGTCACTGAAACATCAACATTTTCATTTTCAAATATTTCCAAGTTTTGCTTTAAGCAATATGGATAAAATTTCATCAAATAACACTTCAATTCGATTCTCTTAAGCCATTTCCATCACATGCGTAGACTTAGCAAGCACTAGCTGAAACCATACACATTTTAAATGCTTGGATTCATCCATAAATGTTATGTTATCTTCGAGTGTCTGTCAGATGTTTGTGATTTCAGCACTAATTGTGCCAATGGTAAGTAAGTATTTGTGCTAAATTTTCGGGAACAACCACATTTTTTTACAGTAATGCCTGTGGTACCTACAAGGCCAATAACAAACATTTCTGTATACTAATTCAGATTGCTCGATTTAGTAAAGATCTACCAAGTTGAAGTCCCTGTTAAGTAGAAAATATTGTCGCTAAAATTAAAATTATCTTTAAACTAAATAATTGGGTATTATCACTTTTTTTGAAAATTACGTAAAATAATCTTGAAGTGCATATATATTGCATGCCATGTTAGAAAAAACCAAAAAAATATTTGTAGGTAGAGAATTTCAGGTCTGAAATTCGAATCTTAGGAGTCACTGCCAAAACGCTTCTATCCAAGGTTATTCAACTCGTGATGTCAAGTGTCATGTAAACAGTAATGAGGAGTGTGCTGTTTAATGGTGTAGTATCAGTCTTGTATTGGAAAAGCTTTTGTGTGGTGTTTATTGAAAAGACGGTATAAGAGGTCGCACCAAAAAGTGATTTGTGTAGTTTTACAAGCATCTACTATGTATGGAAAACAAAACAAGTGTTGTTTGTACATGGTTATAAGAGTACTTCAGTCAGTACAGCTACCAAATTTTTTTAACCGTTCCTCGAGATTATCAACGTATGAAAAAGTTGTTTAAGGCCCCTGGACGTGATATGCCGAAATCGCAAAGTTTGTTTTTCTGTTGTGAAGATCATCTTAATTCTTACTGTAAATTTTATTATTCTTTTTGGGGTTATAAGTGTTTACCATTCAGTTTTCACTTTGTTATAGCTTGAAGAGGATATGAAAAATTATATGCATTTTAAGTTGATAGAGGGAGATGTTATAATAAAGAACGGCGTTGTTCCCCATTTAATCGACTGTTAGCCAGACCGGAAACGAGCTGCAAGAGCCTGGAAAATAAATGGCAATTTATATTTATTCTGACCTCTAAAATAAATGTCAAGTTTAGGGTACATTTTTATTCTTACATTTTTATGTTTACAAATAGTATGTTTCCAACAACCCACTGTGATCAAATTATCAATGCTAAGTTAATTTGATAAAAAGTTTACTTATGCTGTTGCTTTTACGTTCCTCATATGCGCCGCGTTGAACCGCTCGTCGCTGTACACAAATTCCATAACAATGAACATGACCTCAGAAGTCATAACTTATAAGTATTTCACTTTTTCTTGGCGTATTTCAATTTGCTTGTCATAAAATGAACGCAAACAACAAACTAATAAATTGACGGGCTGACGCTGACGTGTGACGCGCTGACCCCAGATGTAAACAAGCGGCCATTTACAAGACACCTGACGTCACGGCCAATATATTCGCGTTTTGGCGGTCCCTTTAAATATTCACATTTTTAATATTAAAAATACACCTTACGATCAATTTTTTCGAATTTATCAGCTGTCACAGCTGTTTTGTGGAATAGATGCTACCTATTAATATGCAATTTAATAAAATATAAATATATGGCAAATACCCAATTATTGAATAAATTCACATTTTTTTTTGTTTTCACTTTCCTGGCCCTAGAATGTGTAATATGAAGATGTTAAATTTCAAATTTCACCAACATTTTATTTTCAAATAAATTTGTTATTTTAATTAAACATTGTTAAATTTTGTATATTGTTGAAATAAAGTGCTTTTTTCATACAGGTTGTTTAGAATAAATGGAGTGTATTTCGAGTATTACCATTCAATATGGAAAGCCCATTGCAAGATGTTTAAATACCCCAAGTACTTGTGACTGTATTTATAAGGGCACTTTAGAAAGTGACCCAAGTTTAACGTCCTCAAAAAAGCTTCATCCCAAAATCCATTAGGATCCCCTCAACTTAGCTATTAAGTTACTAGTTGGATAGACACCTAACTAATTAATTCCTTATCACTGTCTTATGGAAAGTCAATCTCCATTCTTTAATCACAAATAAATTTCACGCTACAGTTACAAATAGGTTTAGCTCCATAACAAATGAAAATACTCTTACTTCTTAAAGATTAATCTTCACCAAGTTCAAATATATTCACTTTAATTTATTTTATATATTTGGACTTGGTGAAGATTAATCTTTAAGAAGTAACAATACTATATTTCCACTTAGTGCAAAGGACCAGTTTACAAATGTATACAACTAGCCTAAATCTCACTTACCAGGTGGTAGGCTGTTGATTTTATTAGTATCCCTTACACTTAGGCTGATAGGGGTGGTCGGCAAGTCCCCGTTTTGGCTGCCGTTTCTTGTCAACGAGAGATCAACACCGGGCGCATGTCTTGAGTATTGGCCGCTGCTTAGCATCTGTTCAAGATTGAACAAATGAGACTGGGGTATTGTTTTTATGGGTTCCGTTGATGGCGTGTGCCATGTCGGTTGATGGAGCAATGGGTGCTCATTTGACATGTGGGCATGTTGCGGTTGCCTACTTGGAAAATAATTTGGGACCTGCAAAATAAAGAACATGAACATGGTTTAGCACAAAAACGATGAAATAGGACGATTAATAACAGTGTTACAACTTGCAATGTAWTTTCTCAGTCTGTAGTAAAATCTCTATTACATTTTCTGAAAGCTAGTCAGTGTAAAAAAAAATTGGTAACCTTATTTTTCTGCTTGAATGAAATGGTAAACTGCTGTCCTAGAACAATTTCATTTAGCTTATTTACTAAGTTTCATTTCTTGCATGTTTTAAGATTTGAAATGTATATTTGTGCTTTGAAATGTGTATATTTCTTAGTCAATATATGTGTTTCAAATAATTACATAAGTGTAGAAGTATGAAACCGTATTTTTTTGTAACAATTACAAGTGCATTGGTTGAAAATGATAAAAAATACTTTATTCAAAATAATCTCCATTCCTATAAATACATTTTTACCACCTCTCCAGTAGTTTATGAATGTCACTCCAAAAAAACAATTCTCCTTTTGAAGCAAACCAGTTATCGAGGCATAATCATAAATTTTCATAAGAATTGAAGCACTGTTCAGCAAGAGCGTGTCCAGGTGTTGCGAGTAGATGATAATCCGACTGTGCGAAGTCTGAAGAATAAGCCGCATGAATAGTATTTCTCAACCTGTTTTGCTATGTGTGATGGGGCATTACCATGAAACAAAATGACCTTGTGTTGTCTTTTTCCATATTCTGGTCGTTTTTCACTTAATGCTCGATTTAAATCGATCATTTGCTGTTGGTAGCAATCAGTGTTAACGGTTTCACCGGGTTTTAGCCGCTCATAATAGATTATACCCTTCTGATCCTACCAGACACAGAGCATTACTGTCTTTTTAAAGCGATGTGGCTTTGCAGTGGATGTCAATGGTTCGTTTGGATTCATCCATGATTCACGGCGCTTAGGATTCTCAAAATATATCCATTTTTCATCACCTGTCGCGATGGATAAATAACTTTTACTTGTTTCTGTTGAGCAGCACTTCACAAGTGTTTATTTGATTTTTTTGCTGTCTTTCGTTCAGTTCATGCGGAACCCATTTTCCCACCTTCTGAATCTTTCCCATAGCTTTCGAACAAATGGGGACGGATTTCTGCGATACATTCAATTATTCCGCCAGTTCTTGTTGAGTTTAAGTATCATCTTCATCCAAAAAGGTTTGCAATTCATTGTCTGCAAACTTTTGCAGTGGTTTTCCATGCTCTTCATTTCTCACATCAAAATCACCACTTTTGAATTTTTTGAACAACTCAAAACACTGTAATTTACCCACAACATGTTCAGCGCAAGCTTCGACAAGCATTCGATGCAATTCTGCAGCAGTTTTCTTTAAATGATAACAGAAAACCAATGCTATCCGCAAATGGTAGTTCATAGGAACAAAACTTGATGTGTCTAGGGTTATATAAAAATATACCGTTATATGGAACATGGGTTGTTGCGTGTTGAAAATCTTTGTCAGCTGTTAGAGGGAAGTGGTCTTGCAGTCCCTAAACTGATAGCTAGCGTCATCTATAGAGAAATTCCAGTTTCATACTTATACACCTGGTATAACAGCAAATTTAATATTTTAAAAACAAAAAATTGTCAACTAATTATTTAATCAATATGTTCATTATTGTTCATTATATGTAGTACATAAGTTAAATTTGGGATGGAGACATTAATATTAACATTAATAATTTTGTGCTATGCTTTCAGCATTGATAAAGAAGTAAATGACTTCGAAATATCGGCAAAGATACAATGTCTTTTATTAATGTCTGCATCCCAAAATTAACTTATGTTATGTACYACATATAATTTATAAGTGGCACAAAGAATAATATAACCAAAATTGTTCATTATGTTAATTATGTTCCAATCTTTTATAATTGATTTTTCCAGTAACTATGTTAACTTTTTTCTTCAATTAACGTTTCCGAGATATGTCAGAAATCTAAATGTATGTCAATGCTATGCTGTCTGTATTGCAACCGACTAAAGACAGATCTGTTTTGCTATCATTATAGTTCTTCAGTGTAGTTTAGATCTAGTGCAAAAAAGGGAGACATACAAGTTTTTTTTTAATGGAACACTAAAATATTTTGTTCATTAAATATCTACCTACTTATCCAAAAATGTAAATTAAGTTTTTGTTGTACTCCAATAAATCTTGGTATTTCTTTCACACAATCAAATAAATAGAAACAATCAAATACAGAATGTAAGCATTTCACCAATCGTAATCATGATGTGGTCATTCACATTGGTGTTTTTTGTTGTGGTGAGATAAGTATGTTTCTTGTTATTGCATTGCACAATGTTTATTATTTTTCGCTATTAAGCATGGAGGAATGGGTTCTGTCATTTGGTCAGGAAGAAAACAGTCTCTTTCAGCAATGAAGCTTTTTATATATTTTAAAGTGCCTACCAGAAATTAAATTCAAAATTTCTAAATAGGGCTATCAGCCTAACTACTGAAGTTTTACAAAAACAAAATATTGATGAGTTAATTGGAAATGAGTAAAGTATATAGTACTGAACATTCAAGAATAATTTGAAAATATAAAGGCAGAATATCAACCATACCTTTGAAATAAACAGATAACCCAAAATAAAATAAGACTGAAAGAGCCTTTTTGGCAAAATAAAATGTAGTGCATTTTCCTTGTATCGTTGGGATGTAGTTAATTTTATTTTAAGCACAGATTTCTTATAGAAAGCTAACAAACAAATCATCAATCAGCCCAATCCGTTGAGCCGTTCTCGAGCTATGTGTGTGATACATATTATCGGATGGACAAAGTGTCTTTGAAAAATGGGGAAAAAATACTATGACGAATTATCATGAGTTGATCACTTTGACAGAAGACAAGGATTGTTTAAAGAAAATGTCTTCCACAATCAATCAAATATGCAGCTATATGGTTCAAATATTAAAAAAATTAAATATTATGAAATCATACAATATCTATATTAGAAAAAAAGAGGAATATCAGAAACACTGCAAAAACTTTCATAACACGCTGAAATTATTTCAGGAAATTTAAAAAGATATAATTCGCTACAATAAGATTTAAAAAAGGATTGTCAATAGGATGTCTTTTTAACATAATATTACCTAAAATTATACAAAAACGATTTCACAGAGGTATAGACAACTTTTTTTTACTATTTTGAACAGAGGCCTGGGGATACAAGATGTCGCTTAACATCCTGAACACAATTATGCAAATTCAGTACCACTTTCACACATCATCAGCATTACATAGTGAACTAATTGATTTCAAATGTTGTAACTTATACCGAAATACTGAAAAAGTCTCGAAAGAAGTTCAAATTTGTGTGAACAAGTTTGGTACATTAGCTTTATATTACGTTATACCTCTATGTAAGTATCAAACACAAATATGGACTACACTTGTTGGGACCAAACATTTTCTTAAAATTATCCATTGATTGTATAATGTATTTATCAATGTGTTTATGAAAATACTGTGTAAACTAGTATCTTATACAGTAAGTATTAATAAGGCCGAAATAAGTAAAAAAATATATAAAAGCTTTTAATTTTTAACACAATCTGGTCACAGTGCTTGGCTACTCTTTTTGCACCATCATTTCTGAGGATTGGTTACAATTACAGACAAATAATGTGTTTCCACTATAATATCCATTTGACTCGGGTGATACAAAACACTTTTTAACTTACTAATATACCAATATAGACATGTAACAAATCCTGATTGGGTACTGCAAAACAAAAACTACTATTAAAAGTGGATAGTTGGCAATTTGGACGAGGATATTCAATAATTATTGTTGTTTGCCAGTTTTTAAATATTGTACTCGTCACTATGACAAATACAGCTCATGAATTAGCATGGTAGTGTACTGTAAATTCAACTTTTGTTGGAGTATAGTTATCAACTAATCAAATAAAGCAATAGGTTAAGTACTAATTATGTTTACATTAATTAAGAAGAGCATCATCTAAAAATAGATTTAAAAAGAATAAGTACCATGTATTTACCAATAAATTTATCAAACACTATACATGTCGGTTACACACAAGAAATGAGAAACACAAAAAACATGTGAATCTGTTAAAAAGAAAACAACAGCTGTGTGAGATGCCAATACTGACCTTGTTAAAGTTTAGAAGGCCATTATAAATGATCAACTTCTTGCAATTTCAGTTACTCAGTACACCCAGCTGTCAACTGGTGCACAATCAAAACATTTTTGATACAGACCACAGATTCATCTAGTAGTATCCGCACTTCCAATTCAATCAGTAAATCGTCAGATATGTTAAACAAATGACTAACATTCCTACAATTAACGAACCCAACAGCTGCTGTTTATCTGAGCCTACTGTTTAATTGAATTTATACATTCACATACCTGCAAATGATTCCAAGCGGGATTACTGGCAGGAGCCTGCCTGCCATGAGGATGATGAGGTGGACCTCCAGACATGTTTATTTGCTAGGGACACAGGTCAGTTCAAAACCGTTCTATTAAACAATACGCCTATCACAGTCCATTGTCCCTAATCTGGGGGCATGTTAATGTAAAAATGCAGTCGAAAACTTTTATTTCGAGAATCACCACTCCCTGATAAGATACATGCACTTATTTGCCACTAACACACACTAATCACTAACACAAACTGGAACTTTTATTTCCTTAGTCAAACAACATTCTTGAGCAGCTTCTGGGTCCTGGAAGGACCGGAGAATCCTGTAACCACATGGTTCATTAATCAACTGTTTTCCCAAAATGTTATAATACCAAGCCTAATACAATTAAGCAAATAGGTGCAATATGCCTTTCACATTTATTTATGGCAGTACAGTTATTTCCAACTATTTAATGAAAGGATAGAGATAACCTAGTAAACCTAGTACCACAAAGCAACACAATAATCAAAGCCATGCAAAGCTGAAAGTACTCATAAATGGGACGTATCAAATACCTACGTAAATACGATATTCAATTAGCAAATAATTACACCACGGTTTCGAAAGCACGTAACTCACAAAATGCTTAACATAAATTATGCATTTACTATTGCCATTTTATGGCATCGGATTTAAAAGGCCAAGAAATAAGGGTGGACACCTTTACCAGTTGTAAATAACGAGATGAAAGCACCAACAACTACTGGGATCATAAATTATATTTGGGCAATAAATTCGACAAAAGTGGGAACACACAATAGCATGCGGGTTTGTAAAAATATAAACTAGGGTCGAAAGCCATTACGATCCAAATCGATGTTTGAAAAAATAAATGCACTAGGCCCTATACGATATACTAGAAGGTTAATGAGAGGAAGACTGGCAAAGTTTGCGTCACATCAAAATCATAACAGACCTAAACGTTCTTGTTGAGTCCTCCAAACACAAAATGTATTGCAGTAATTATTCGAGGCAAGGCAATAAAGCAGCGGACTTGTAACAATGGCGGACCCGGTTTTGTCTAATTTTGAAAATCAGCACCATCTATCAGGCAAGGCCGCTACCACATAAATTTGCTGTGTTAATTTTTCTGAATCGATACCAGTTTTTTCACCTAACCATGCAAAAACACGTCTCCGTTGATTTCCAGCTATCAAATTTACCTTACCTTATCAGAAATAAAATTAACGGTGATCAAACACGCTTTGAAAGTTCATTATCATTTCAAATTCATCAGCCACACATGGATGAATCAAACAAGCACATGTCGCTAAAAGAAATGACAGATAATTTAAGCGGAATTTAATTGTGTCAACTTTACCCCATCTAAAAGTGTTCGATGATTAGTCTTGAGGGTTCTTTAAGAACGAAACGCACTTATTTTTTTGGAAAATCAACTTTAAACGTTATTATTTTTTTGCTTCTTTTGCGCGCGTTTGTTTAAGCATGCGCCAATCACCGCCCTGCTCTAGACAAGTCTTGTTGCCAACCGTAGGCGAGGTGACGTGTAAAATTACCAAATTCGTCTGGAAAATGTGAATGTGACATTTAAATAAACAAATATGGCTACGAATGGTGCCCGTGGTGTTTCTAGAGTTTTGCAAAAATTAGAAAATTCCGTTAAGGATGGGAATTATTATGAAGCACATCAAATGTACAGAACTCTTTACTTTAGGTAAGGGTGGGGTTAAGAACTTGAAAACTCTATAGATTTTTGGAAAATTGAACAGTTTTAAAACCTAACCTATTGCGATTTTTAGGTACCTAGGTCAAAAGAAATATACAGAATTGTCAAATATGCTTTATGAAGGTGCTATATTGTTTTTAGATCATGATCAGGTATTTATTTTGTGAATGTGAAGTACCCCAAATAAAATATTGTATTTTAGAATATCAGTGGTGCAGATTTAGGTATTTTATTAATTGACAGTCTCGTCAAGTCTGAAGCAACAAATTATGTTGAGTGGACCCCTAAGATATGCAAAATCTTTGCAAAAATAAAGCCGAACACACCTGAACGTGATACTTTCTTAGAAAATGCCACCCGATGGACATCGAACGGCAGTAGCACACAAGGGCACCCCTTTTTGCACCAGGTACGATAAAGCAATTAAGCACTTTGGTTTTCTACCTGTTTTTTCTTTAGAGCATAGCACAAATATATTGGAATGAGAAGAACTATGTCCAAGCACGGCACCACTACTTATTTTCTAGAGACGGCAGTAGCTGTGCTAGACTACTTATTGAGTTCCAGAGTGTACAGGGATTCCGATGCGAAGCGGATTTGTTCATAGCACAAGCTGTGCTGCAGTACCTGTGCCTAAGTAATAAGAGTACGGCTAGTCAGACGTTCAATAGTTACACTAAAGAACACCCTAGTATCAAGAAGTCTGGTCCACCATATCTGTTTCCTTTGCTTAATTTTATATGGTTCTTGTTGCAGGCGATAGAAAGGTAAGAAGTAAGATATAAAATTTTGTGAGTTAAAAATCATTTAAATTTTATAAACTTTTATCTTTTGGTGATGTCAGTTCATTTATTGCATATGTGCACAACATTTTTATCATTCGTTTCTAATCTTTTTTAATGCTTATCATAATAGATTATGAAACTTGCTGCATTTTATTCAGTAATTTGACCTTTAACAACAGAATCTACATAATTTCCAATACTCAAACATAATCAGTTTAGTTGTAACCTCTGATTGGCTATAAAAATAAGATCCTTTTATATAAAAAAATTATTTTCTTATTACAAGTCAAGCAGGGTTACTCATTCCTCTACATAATAATCGAAACAATTGAGGCATTTGTTTATCATGATACCTTTGCATAGACGATGCGTTTCCACCAACAATGATTTTTAGAAGACTGCCAAGACATGCCTTGGCTTGCTAATGGCATAGTTTTTTTAAGAGAATCAATTTGACAAATACTTCAATTGCTTTCATAGTTATGTAGAGAAATGAATAACTCTTCACTCACTTTTTAATAATCAACTTATTTGTTATGCAAATGGCTCAGTCTTATAACMAATCGGAGTCTGAAAAAAACACAGGCCTCAGTATTATAAATTAAATTAGTTATATATCCTAGAGCATCTTGGACTTATTATATTCGATCAATAATTCTAATATTTTGGTGATGGTAAAAGTCAAATACAGTTTGACACTTTACACATATCAGAAGTTTTGTAAACATCTTAAGTAAGTTCAACCACAAAGACTGTTCTTTACATAAGTTAAAAACTTATGCTAAAGGTTCTACAATACACGATTATGCAGATATTATTTTTATGTTCTCCACCAGTTTTGTTTTGAATTCATATATCCTTCTTTTTCAAAGGCCACACAGGAAAGGGGTCTATAAACTTTGTGTGATTTTACAAGTTACTCATAACAGCGATTTTCTAAATTATTTAATAAAAAAAGTTATGTCTTAAGTACTTAAGGTTTCTTATGTTTAAAATAAGAGATATTGTATTCATTCGCTTAAGTTTATTGGTCCATTTTCAATAGAAGTTCTAAGGCAAAAAGCCCTTTGCCACATTAACATTCTTTTAATAATGGATCAGTTCACAATTTTAACATTAAACATCTTTTTCAGTCGCAAACTTCAAACGTTCGCCGTCCTCTGTGAACAATACCAACTGTCAATCAGGCGCGACCCCAGTTACACCCAGTACCTCGACAAAATCGGACAGATATTTTTCGGACTGGCGCCGCCCAAGCAGCAGCAGAGGGGCGGCCTGTTGGGTAGTTTAATGGAAAGTTTCCTCGGCGGCTTGGACGACGACAGCGACGAGGAGAGGCCTCAGCCGTCGACGTCGCGATGTGCAATGATCGAAAACGCAGAACTGGACTAATATACGATGAAACGAGTTGAACTGGAGGTGCCTGGGGTTGTGAGCTTTGATATTTGAACGGTTTATAGTGATTTATGAAAAATAAATTAGATTTTTTTATTTCGACGAGTCCATAAAGTCAAGTGATTTCATACCTGTAGCGAGTGAAAGGGTTAGGATTTTTACGTGCATTTGTGGTCTTCATTTCAATTTTCATGCTGTAAAAGGAAATTTCGCTTGTATTTATTGTCGCACTACAATTGCAAAATCAATTATTTTCCAAGAATTTGAATGCTCACATTGATTATTTATTAAAAGGAACAAAAAATATTCAAGTTAGAACCAGTTGTTGATAAATCAATTATTGTTCCTCTACATTTGTACGATTACACACAATCCAATTGTTTGTTGGATGTAAATACTATTAAACTTATTTATTTTGTTATATAATTATATGATGAGAGTAGGGATATGATTTTACTGCTGGTGTGCATTTCATTTATAACAGTCTGGAAACCATTCTAAAGGTGGTTTGTTGTAAATAACAGATTTTTAATTGATAATAAAATCATTTTCGCTAACAACTTTGTTGTTTGTTCCTAACTAGGGGCGTTTTCTTTAACAACTGCATATTAATAAACGATATCTGTGATGAAAATATTTTAGATATTATCAGTATCATCTATGTATATTGTCAGTATTGGCGAAATTGATGGTAAGTACATCCACATACAACGTAGTACTGCATCGCAAAAAAAAAATTCAAATGTTTATTTGCTCAATCACTTTCAAATGGCTGAAAACTTAAAAAAATAAAATTTCATGTCTGTGTCTGTGGTTTGGTGTTTTGAATTTTGAAATTTGGTATACATCTAAATCCCAACTACTCAAAGTGACCTATTGTTTTTGGGATAAGTAGGGTATCGGGAAGGGGTTGAAATTGAGGGGTAACTACCCTTTGTGCAAATCTTTATTTTTCTATTTAAATAAAAAGTAACATATTTCTAGAATTTCCAAACAAATCATGTCAGCATCTGTAATCGAATTTTTTTTGTTTTTATATTTTTGTTATATTTACCTTTTATTAAGTGAAATTCAGAGATAAATGGTATTGCTGTAAACGTAACACAACTGTTATCTCAAACAATGGTAAGTTCAAATATTGTGTTATAAAAACATTAAGCCTAATTATCAAAAAATGATCCAAACATTTTGAATATTCTAATTTAAAAAAAATCTTCAAGAACACATTTACATGGATTCGCACATTAGTACATTTKGAKTACTTGTTCTTTTAGGCATTAAGCAGTTGTATGTAGTACAATTTGGCATGTGCCTATTGTGCTGTCTACGATACAGTATTTTTTTAATCCTTTACCTATTTCTGCCTTCTACCAATTTATTTTGTGATAGTTATCTCCGTTTTTTTTAGTAAAACATCCTAAATTTAAATGTTGACTGAAAAACTTAATAAGCACTTTTTAAATTGTGAAGATTAGTGGTAATCACCTTTATTGTCAAATAAGAAAAATGCATAGTAAAATATAGTGTATTCTATGTGCAGTTCAAAAATTACATTGATACTACTGCCACAAATGAAAAAGGTGATGGCCACATATGTATATTTGTTTCTTAACTATAGATGGTAGATTTACGATTATACTGGAAGTTAATAACATCGCTATTTTATATGCAATACCGCACCAGCATTTGCAGCAGTACCAGCAACAACAACAATAATAATAGCAACATAAGCAAGGACAAACTTAAAACTCCTAAAATTGAGTGAGAGGTGTACAAATGCCTAGGTAACAAAGAAGCTCCTTAAATATGCTTCACAGTTATCCAATAAGTAAGTAGTTTATTAACGGTTAACCATTTTACAAAAGAATAAATCATACAGTATGTTGTATACAAAATGGTACATGTGATACAGTCTAATCCAATCCCAACTGAACATCAAAGAAATCAACAAATAAAAAAGAAAAAACTACATGTGCGAGCTACATGCGAGGTACACGCTGCCTCCTGATAGCAAAAAGGGACTGATGGAAGGGATCTATTAAGTGCGCTACAGAATAGGGTATAAGACAACTATTGAAACTGAACAAGACAATCACTTACAATGTTTCTATTTTGCTATACTATCCTAATACAACCATCAGTTATTTAAAAAAATTACATGGGAATAGTTTATAACAATTACAAATCTGAAGGGTCCGTTCGTCCTGGTTTCAATGACTTGCCGAATTCGCGCTTCTTTCCAGCCAATCGTATTCAGTCTGTTGCACACTTGGCATCATTGTATGTCCTTGCCAAGTTTATTTACATGATCATATGTTTATGTAAACATAACCTAAACTAATGGGTACTTTAGAGTTGTCTAAAACTGGGTGTATTAATACCATTTCTAAGTTTGTAGGCAAAATATCATCAGGAAGCATAAAGACTGCTTCGAGCAGCTTATCGCGTATTGATCACAACATCAAATAACAAATAGCAAAATCTGCGAGTACTATACATAACCAAACACAACACGTGCACTTTCGTCTTTCACTGTCATGCTGTCATTTGTCATTGGTTACGGGCATGTCCGTCAGCTGATTGCCTTTCTCTGTTGTCAAACGTTCGACCAGTACATACGTCATGATGACGTATGTACTGGCCGCGTTTAAAAAGGGGCGTTGTCTCCCGCCAATTTACAATAATTTTTTTAGGGCATTAAAACTCCACAGACGAAAGAAATATTTTGGAATTAGCATTAGCATACCTTTAGCTTCACAAAACATATTTTTCCAGAAAAGTGTCTTATACCCCATTGTAATTACGTGGTAAGCGGGACAAGGGAGCAAAAAAAGAGTAGTTCGTGGAGTGATGTCCAAGAAGTCGATACAAAACAGTGGTTCTGGACAGTCAACAGCACCATTAATCAATCTGCACAAAAAAAGAAATCCCAGCAACAAATCTTCTATGCTTTAGTAATTGGATGTTCAAAATATTCATCACAGCTGGATAGCGAAATGTTTCACGCACGATCGAGAGCCTGAAGCCACACCGTCTCAAGAATCTCCTCTGCACCTGCTCCAGCGCATCAATATCACAATCATAATATGGAGACCAAATCACACTAGCATATTCAAGGCCAGGACGAATCAGTGCACAGAACAGCGTCCTAAAAGATCCTATCGAGAAATCAGCTGAATTCCTAAAAAGGAAACCAAGATTTCTATATCCCGTTGAACATATTTTCATTAAATGTCTTAAAAGTTAACTTGCTGTCAAAATAAACACCAAGGTCCCTAATGACCTCAACTCTACCAACCAATGCACCATTAACAGAATACTCAAATAATATACTAGATAAAAGTCTTGAGAATGTAATCACATAACACTTATCTGTATTCAGAACCAGGCCATTAGTCCTAGTCCATTCAAAAAAACTATTGAGATCATCCTGAAGCCTACACTGATCTATTACAGAATTGCATGCCATAAAAAATTTTGTATCATCCACAAGCATTAAGAAATTACAGTACTTCACCACGGTATGCAAATCATTCACAAAGAGGTCAAACAAAATTGGACTACAATGAGACCCCTGTGGCACTCCAGAGGTCACATCTATACCCCTAGAAAAATATTGATTTAACTTTACATATTGTGTATACCCTCCAGGAAGCTACCCAACCAAGGCACTACTCCGTCCCCAAACCCTATTGCTGAGAGTTTTGCTTTCAGCAAGGCATGACCAACCTTATCGAACGCCTTCGAAAAATCAGTATACACACTATCCACTTTTGTCGAATGCATTCTGCCAAAAATTCTGATAAACCAGCAGATTTGAAACAGTGGAACGACCCATTGAGAAGCCATGTTGCTCTGGTATGATATACCGTCTTACGGCCCATCCAATCTGGATTGATATAATTTTATCAAATAACTTTGGCATTGCAGATTGAATACACATCCCTCGATAGTTGGAAACATTTTCTCTGTCTCCAGATTTGTGAATTGGTATAAGATAACTGTCCTTCCAATAAAGCGGAAATACACCTTGACGCAGTGACAATTGGAAAATCAAATTAAGAGGTTTGGACAAAGTAAAAATGCACTTTTTAATAAAAAATGCTGGTATTCCGTCAAGACCAATGGTGAGCTTTGGTTCCAATGATTCGATATTCTCAAAAACATCTTGCACACTAATCATAAATTTGTCAAGGTAATAACAATTTTGAAACCTATAATCAGGCAACACTTGTTCTACGTTGCTATAAACTCCCGAAAAGTACTTGGCAAACAGATCAGCTGTGCCTGGTCCATCTTCACTATGTTCACCTTGAAAAGACATATGAGCAGGATAATCATTTTCCTTACGCAGTTTCTTTACATAAGTCGAAAGCAATCTAGGATTACTCTTAAAACCAACCTCCATCTGATGTATATGGTTTTTGTAACACTGGGCATACAAGTACTTGCAACGGGTACGAAGTTGCGAAAACAGACGATAGTCCAACTCAGAACCAGACTCCCTATACGACTTGTGGGCAATTTTCTTCTGCACGATCAGAGACTTGAGTTCTGCAGAAAACCAACATGGAAAGTTATCTGACCTAAAAACTCTAATTGGTACAAAATTCTCTAGAGCAACATGTATATAATAATAGAATTGTTGAACTGCAACATTGATATCGTGAAGAACAAGATATTTGTTCCAATCTATCGATGCAAAAAAGTCATTCAAGCTGACATAATCAGCCTTCCTAAAATCATAATATCTACCTTCCTCCTTCAAGCAGCCACCAGCAACTCCAGCCACTGCAAATGTGTAAGGAACATGATGGTGACTTTCACATAAGACTATGTTACATCCATCCTTTTTCTACCAAATTGAGTAATAAGAGAAATTTTAAAATAAGTAAAAAGTTATTGTAGGTATAGGAAAAAAAGGCAAAATTGCAGTGGTTTTATTTAATTTATTATATTATACGAGAGAGGCCATTATTGGAGGTGAACAAAATATACTCAATGTTTTCTTCTTATAAATTTTGTCAAACTCAAATTTTCCGGTTATGCCAAATTCAAACATCTTGTCTGTTTTAGGTGTGAAAATGTCGGTCGTGGCAGTATTCTATAAATTAGATTACTGACATATCGGGTCTGTAGTTAATATTCACTAGGGACTTTACTGATATTGATATAGGCTTAGATGCGACATCTAGGAATCACGTTAGAACTCTAACGAAATGTTGGCAACGTTGCCAACTAACTCAAATTATTATTCATTTAGACACTTCCTCTTGGTATTGGCCTCTTGCTTAACTTAGCATCCAGCCACTCTTGTGTTTTCTTTTCTTCTTTGTAAGTAGGATGTGTCTTTATGACATGTCTAGATTGTCTCTATACCCTACCCATTTGTATCCTTTAAACTATTAATTATATTGGCTCCAGGTATATGGGTGATATATAACGCAGGGAAAGTATATCGACTCTTCTCGCTCCGGGGTGTTGGCGAGGCTTTTTGGACACTGGTGGGAGACACCTTGGTAAGGTTGATTCATCTCAAAAAAGGTTAGATATTGTGGCTTAAAGTTTTAAATTACTAGCTAACAGAAATTAAGCTAAAGCATTCAAGGCATCTTGCATTGGTACGCTGCTAATCATTAATTCGTTTATAGGACTTTTGTATGTGATTGTTTTATAGAACATCACAGTTATGTCTATTGTTGTTACATTCAAACAAAATGTGCTGAATACTCCCAAGTTATCCACAGGAGCATATATTGTTTTCTCGAATATTTATTTTAAACAGATGTTCTGGGGTTAATTGTCCTGCCCTCATTCTGTTCAGGGTTACTATTTGTTTTCTACTTAACGATTTAAATTTGTAGAACCAAGGTTTTTTTGGGGTTTATAATAATAATAGTAATAGTATATTTAATTCCAACAGACCTATAAAAAATGACTCAAATGGTGATACAAAAATATCAACACTTCTACATATTCCATTATATAATCTACACATACTTACAATCGGAGAGTGAAAATGATGACTAGTCTGTGAAGGACAAACATAAAATATTACACAAGATCTTAAATTCACTCTTGGCACTAAGAAAGCTAATTGACACAATAATGTACTAACAATGCGACCATGTACAATTTTATACAAGAAAGTTATAGCATAAAGATTTCACCGAAAACTTAATGAATGCAACTCAAATTCGGCATACAGAGTCGAAGACAGATAATCAAAATGGGGATATAGGTTAAATTTCTTATAATATAACAATCTACAGAATTTCTTTTGTATATGTTCAATCTGAGTAGAATAAACAGCATAACCAGGACACCAAACTACTGAACAGTACTCTAGTTTACTTCTCACAAATGCACAATACAGTTTCAAAATACAAGAAATGTTATTGAAATCCCTAGTTTGTCGCTTAATAAACCCCACTGCTCTAATAGCATCACCACACATTTGCTCTATATGTAAGTTAAATGAGAGAGAACCATCAAAAGTGATTCCCAAATCTTTTATTTGAGATAAACGTTCCAACTCAGTACCGTTAACAATGTAATGAAAAACGATCGGATTCAGAATCCTACAGAAAGAAATAATTTTACATTTAACAATATTTAGATTCATTTTGTTCTCTGCACACCAGAGAGAAAACTGTTTTAGATCATTTTGCATCGCAGTACGATCCTCAACAGATTTTATGCATCTTACAATTTCCAAATCATCTGCGTACACCAATACATGCGACTTAAATATAGAAAATACATCGTTGAAGGACAAAAACAAAAGTGGTCCTAAATAGGAACCTTGCACTACTCCACTACATGTTTGAAATGGCTTTGATTTATATTTTAATACCAATAAATATAATAAACCTAATGAGCTGGCTAATTGCCCTAAGATGGCAGGGCCATTAACAAATAAAAAAAAAATAACCTAAATATTGAACATATTGAAATCGAGCTGTCAACAAAGAATTAAGAAACAATATCAAAGAATCACATAAGCCATAACTTTGTAATTTCCGCAATAAAATGCGATGATCGACAACATCAAAAGCTTTTGATAGATCTGTATAAATAACATCAGTTTGTAACTTATTTTCTAAATTATCAGAAAACAGTTGCGTGTACTCACATAAATTGGTTGCACTAGATCTACCCTTTATAAAACCATGTTGACCTTCATTTATAAATACGTGCATGTGGTTATATAGATACTTTGCAAAAATAGACTCAAAAATTTTGGCGAAATTGCAGCTTATGGCTACTGCTCTATAATTTTCAACATTATTTCAATCTCTGAACTTGAAAACCGGAAAAACCTTGGAATTCTTCCAGACATTTGGATAAATACCTGTATGTAAAGATAAATTATAAATGTGTCGGAGCAGCTTCAAAAAACAGCAAACACAATCTTTCACAATAAATGACAGTGTATTGTCCGTCCCAGCAGTTAAGTTAGGCTTCATCTTCTTCGCAGCCGCAAAATTATCTACGATTTGCCGGTATCTTTTACCTTTCAAGTTGCTAATTTCTTTCGATTTTTGCTTCTGACATATTCTTTGCTTCTGACTTCTGACACAGTGTCATTCATTACTATATTGACAATACATTTTTATATATTCATCCAAATGAACATTTTTAGAATTTTAAGGACCGCCAGATATACTTTTGCATTAATGGGATGTATGTGTATGGCTTTAATAAATGCTCTAAAGGTAAACCTGAATATAGCACTGGTCGGAATGTTGAACCATTCAGCTCACCATTTACATGATAATGAAAACCCAAACACATCGATTACCAAGTGGGACCAACAGTTGGTGTATGAGAACCCTTATTATATATTTATTGGCAAAATAGCCTTGCACATGGACGCCACTTGCGGCTACAATTTAACAGGCGATTTGTCGCATGTGAATGAAGTTAGATAAAAATGAAACAAAAAGGTCCAATTACTAATGATATATTCTTAGGATGGTCCGTTCTTGTGGTCGGAATCACTGCAGGCCTATATGCATAGTGCCTATTTCTGGTGTTATATATTTTTTCAAATACCGTCTAGTAGACTCGCTGAAACATATAGTGCAAAATGGGTTATAGCGTATGGCTGTGCAATAAACATTGTAACGACGTTGCTCTTGCCGGCTTCTTGTCACTTTCTGGAAGGATGGGGTGTGTTGTCGATAAGGATGTTGCAGGGAGCGGGCAGTGGTGCCATCATACCTGCATTGCACGTTTTGCTAGCCCAGTGGTCACCACCAGTAGAAAGAAGTATACTAAATAGTATTGTTTATGCAGGAATGGKTMTTGGACTCGGGGTATGTATTTTGTTTGATGAGTAGGGATTTACTAATATTGTTWCAACTATGGGCTCGAAAACTGCAGATTTCTGACTTAACTCCTTTTATTTAAAACAGTTGAACCAAATAAACACAACTAGTTCAAAACACTACTAACACCGGTCAACACAAAATTTGACCTTGATGTGAAAGTATAAAATTTTGATAGATTAGATCATAGTCGAACGATAAAAATTATATGGCATGAAAAAGTTTGATTTTGTGTCCAGGAGTACGTTTAAACAATATTTTTAAAAATCTGTAACTTAATTTTTTATGATAAAACAATACAAATATTATTAAATATTATAATTATTTTATTAATTTTTACTATCAAAGTAGCTTACAAAATAGTGAATAATAATTTAATAGTGTACAGTGCTACTTTTTCTTTTATGTTCATAAGTACTTTCTCTCGATAAAGCCAAAATATATTCTCCCATCATATTTTCATCATATTAGCCTTGATAACGTTCAAAGTTCATAATATCTTGCTCTTCTGAATACGCCCTTAAGTTATTTTTGAATTTATCTAAATGAGCATGCAGTATATGCACTTTTAAAGACCTCCTACGTCCCATGGTCTTCCGAACGGGAAAGTTAAAACATGCTTTGTAGGCTTTAGAGATAATATTACACGTCTTTAATTCAAATTTCACATCGCGCACTTTTATAAATTGACCATATATATATATAGCAGAATTCATCAGCATCATATTTACACTTTCGCGATGACACTTTAACCTTTTCTAAACTTGTACAGGGCTTCTATAAATTATTCACGCAATGCGGGCCGTGATGATTTCTGAATTCTTTGTGCTGCCTTTTTGTAACTGCTGCTACGCTACAGTATGCACGGCGATAGTACTGAAGGTTCCAGATCAATGTCACCCCACAGCTCCGAAATGTGAGCTTTCTGCGACCTTTAAGTTAATTATCCCACATAACACTACAGAATATGTTGAAAATACACACTCCAGAGCGTTTTCTCGTATTAAGATATATCAAATAATTCAAAAATCGACAGATGACAAGTATATGTCACTTTCCTGAGAGGCGGCAAATTGATTTAATCGATAATTTCTATTAGCGTCCTGGATGCATTAATCATTTCTAGAAACTCTGTACAAAACACCTGACTGTTGTTAATTACTCGAGGTGCCATCTGGAGGCACTGGGTGAATGTAAAAACCCCACCTTTATCTCGCGAGATTTTTGAATGTAATAAAATTAATTAAAAGTCTTATAAAAACTTGAAAATGAGTATTATTATTATAACTATCACAAAAGCAAACTTTATTTGAGAAAAGGGTATTTTTTCTTCATTTTTGCATATAACAAACAAGAAAATCATAAAATAAACTTTAGGACAAAAAACGAAAATTTTTTTCTAGACTTGCAACAAAACATCCAACTTATCATTCGAGTGCCATCTGGAGGTACTGTGTGAATGTAAAAAACCCACTTGAATGTAATAAAATTAATTAAATTCTTATAAAAACTTGAAAATGAGTATTATTTTTATAACTACCACAAAAGCAAACTTTATTCGAAAAAAAGTATTTTTTCTTCATTTTTGCACACAACAAATAGGAAAATCATGAAATAAACTTTAGGACAAAGAACAAAATTTTTTTTGTTGAGTAGTGTAATTTACTAAATCTCTATACTGCACACACTAGCAGTGAAAACACCCGATTCACTAAGCTTTTCGCTCGCTTGATAACAACTATTTATACTCAATACAATAATCAGTAAGGCAAAATTTATTGGCAGTGAACCGTTTACAGATAGAAAAAGTAATAAGGTTACAATTAAGACGAGTAATATTGCAAAGATTAAGGACGAATAAAAAGCCATGAACATTCAGCAAGAAATCAAAGGAGGAATACAGATGAAGCTACTACGTACCTAATAAAAACTATAAAGTATAGTATCAAGCAACGATCTATGAGACTGACTTATGCAGAGGGTTTTACAGCTTGATGGTCGGCTGTCATAAACTATTGTATTGTAAATGAGGGTTTTTACAACCTTATGGTCGGCCGTCCTAAACTATTGGGATTAGTGGTACTCTTCAAAGTTCCTAAATGGGCCGTATTCTAAAAACTCTTGTTGGCTAAATTTTTTTAACTTTTCCACTATAATTTTTTGAAATTTGTTAGTTGTGATTATTTAGTAATCAATAAAACATAAAAGCTTTTATTTAATGCAGACCTGATGCTAACTGGTGCGACTCGCGATCTATTTTTATGTCATACTTTATTGGGTTTAAATTTTCCAATGTATAAAATAAAAGCCTTTGCATGGCAAAACGAATTTATACAAATTTAATATAAAAACATACAAATTAGTAAGTAGAAAATTATTTAATTTGTTAAAAAAAAAATTACAATAGTGCACAATAAAATTTATACACGGTATCGATTATGTTCATTACAGCTTGTTAATAAGCACATTACAAGTCACAAACTAAAAAAAAATTACTCACTATCACTTTCACTGCTAAAATCACAATTAAATTCTATTATTAAATCTTGTACATGATTTGCTCTGTACCGATTTTCAGTGTCCAGTACATTCCACACTGAATTTCTCCATGCATCGACACTTGTTATTTCAGCTTCGTGTCTAATTTTTAGCAGCATTTCATTGCTAAATTTTCCACCGGTGTTCCCTCGTCGAATTCTTTGTTTCAGCTGCCCCCATATCATTTCAATGGGGTTGAAAATGCAATGAAATGGGGGTAATCGTAGAATGGTGTGTCCACATTCAGAAGCGAGAATGTCAATTTTAAA